>JANAVB010002393.1:4514921-4572421 GCA_029216955.1 Iris pallida
ATCATCAGACATACAAAGTAAGACATCTCAAACATTAAATATTCAAAAAATCATGAAGCTAGTCATACAAAATGCGAAGATTAGCAAAAGTTAAGTCATACATAATCAACCATAGGATTTGTCAATCGTGTAACAGCCGTTAGGCAGACAGAAATTAAGTTGCAACACGAGCTAACACATGCTCGACGGCTAAACGTCTCAAAAGAATAATTTACAATAGAGTGGGAGAGCAAAATAAAAAATCCACTTGTTACCACGGTTACTTTTCGTGATCACCATCTGGCTGGAAGGCAGGTAGATCCTCAGGTGCTACTCCGAAATCTGGCCACACAAAATCAGCTGGGTCAGAACCCAGAAAGAGCAAGTACCACAAGGGAGGCTCTACTTAGGAACTAAAACCAGCATACAAAAAATAGGAAAACTGATAAAAGAGCATAATTAAATAACATAAAAGACATGCTTTAAAGAATATACTAGCTTGCATTAAGAAAACATGAGGTGAAATATAATTTCCAAGTTAATCATGAGACCATCATTCAGGCATGGCCAATCAAGTCATACGGCATACTATCATTAGCTAACTAGGGTTATAACAGGCCTAGTTACTAACAAGATGCAGTTGAGATGTTCTCGCAGTCACAAGCCTTGCAAACTATCCAGGTTATCCAGGTGGGTTACAAGAGTTTATCAAGAATTAAGAGAATTATTAGGTGACTTAGAGTACAACACATGACAGTGTGCTAGAAATGCGTCCTACTCGACGGCATGCTACAAGTCCACAGGTGTGGCCGGGATAACGGGATCACTGTAATTAGAAAATTTCTCTATATGAACTACTTGATCAATCTAGTCGTTAACCTAGTCAGATTCATTATAAATCCATGACCGTGATAACCAATAATCCATGTCTAGACATGATGCATGATGAGACAGGTAGCTTGTACCAACACAATTAGAAAATCACTACAAGGATAATGGCTTTAGGCCACAAAATTTGGGACGACAAAAAAATAGTCGCTCAAATTGATTTTTAGCGACTAAAAAATGTAGTTGTCACCTAAAGTTGTCCAAATTGACAAAATAATTATGAATTCTCTAGCGACTATTAATTAATTTGGTCTGACCAATAATTTGGTTGCAAAAAAAATCTATGACGACTACGTAAAATTCCTCGCCTAAATTAGACAGAAAATTATAGCCATTTTTTTGCGAGGATGGATATTCTTGCACCACTATTATTTTACTGACCATAGGTTTTACAAAAAAAAACTAAAAAAATTAGCCCAAAAAGCATCTGGTGACAAAAGATATTAGAAAAACTATTATTAAAAATAAATTAGGCCTTCATATGTCCACCGCGTGAGCACCCAAAAAAATTCCCGCGGCCAACCAAATTTTCAATCCCACGGAGAACCCAAATTTAGGTTACAATCCCGCGCTTCAATCCCTGGAGCATATATCCTCTGACCCAAATTAGGATTCAATTCCTAATGCAAGTCGAATTAGGTCAGGTTCTACAATATAATATATGAGAAGGAGAACTGACTCCACCGCGTGCCGTCGAGAGAAAAGAGATTGCGCAATCCGGAGAGGGAAGATCTGCGGAACGCCATCGCTGTCTTCTTCTCCCTCAAAGAAGTCTTCTACTCTTTTTTTTTTGTAGAGGTGAGGATTCAAAACTTAGATTACTATCAACTTCTATTCCCTTCTATTTCTAAAACTCCTTCCTGTCATATTATATTCATGTACATAGTTGATTAATTATCGATAGGTCATGTACATAGTTGATTAATTATCGATAGGTAACATGACAAGCCACTATAAGATGTTTCTTTCTTTTTGGTTCTTTTGAACTCTGTTTGTTCCTTGTTTGGTTTTATTTGTCAATAGTTCCCGCAAACTGATAGCCAAATAATTCCAACCAAATAATAAAACTCATATTGTTAGTCTTTTATTGAGAAATTACTAACCGGGCTTTATGTCACTACCAAAATTTATCGATTTAGCGACGGCCACATCCGTCGCTAAGACGACGGTAATTACTATTAGCGACCGATTGCCGACGGATATTGGCAAAAAAATCCGTCGGCAATCAGCTCGTCGCTAATAACCTTCCGTCGCTAAGTTGTCGTCACATGACGGAATAGCGACGGATAATCGACGTCACAATATGAAGCATTAGCGACGCATTTCCGACGGACTGTCGTCCACTTCAGCTTTAAGTACTGAACTGTGTAGACAATACCGACGTAAAGTCCGTCGGTAAACCGTCGCAAAAGCGTATCAGATCGTATCATCCGTCGCTAATCCGTCGATACCGTCGATATCAAGTGACGGATTAGCGACGGTTTTCTGACGGAATGCCGTCGACCAGCTCCTGGAAATTTATGTCATTTTCAGCAACTTGGCGACGGATAAGTCGTCGCTTTGCCGTCGAAATATATCGACCGAATAGCGACGGATTAACCGTCGACCTTTTCTGGAAATTCTTGTTATTTCCAGAACACGGGCGACGGATACTCCGTCGCTATTCCGTCGAACAATATATCATGCCGACGGATAGTCCGTCGACCATCCGTCGCCAACTGGGAAATTTTCAAATATCCAGTTAGCGACGGCATAACCGTCGAAAAGTAGTCAAAACTGGTGATATCCGTCGCAAAACGGTCACAAGTCCGTCGCTAACTGAGAATATTTTAAAAAAAATTTACAGTTTTTTAGCTGTTCGCAAAAATTTGCATAACCAAACCAATATATAATGCACACCAATTATCCAACAACCACATAGACCAAATATATTATGCACACCAATTATCCAAGAATCACATAGACCAAATATGCACATACAATTTAATGCACACCAATTATCCAAGAATCATATAGACCAAACCAAATTAATATAAAATAGACATCAATTATCCGGAAGAGTAACCTAATATCCATCGTTATAATCCGATCATTGCACAAATATTCCAAAATTTTCACAAATATTCAAAGCACATAGGAAAGAGTTGGCCAGTTACAGTAACCTAATATCCAATCCTGACGACCGATCATAGCACAAATATTCCAAATTTTTCACAAATATTCCAAAGCACATAGGAAAGAGTTGGCCAGTTACAGTAACCTAATATCCAATCCTGACGACCGATCATAGCATAAATATTCCAAAATTTTCACAAATATTCCAAAACACATAGGAAAATCGACTTTGGCCTCAACAAAGACCACAAGTCAGACGATGAATCCTCACAGCCAGGGATGATAGTTGCGTTGAGGCATGTACCATTCTATCAGCCACTTTGCATACGAAGGCTCAATCTGGTTGAGGTCTTCTGTAGGGATAGGAGGGTCGGTCCCAATGCTACTACTCTCTGACGGTGGCTCCTCCTTAGCTTCAAGCTTGGGAGCAATCTCTTCCCTGATGGTCATCGGTTCTTCCTTGACCTCGACCTTTGGTAACACCTTCTCCTTAACAGTCACCGGCTCTTGTTTGACGACGGAGACTTCCTCCGTGTCGACCTCCAAGGGTTTCTTGCCTCGACCCCTTCCTCGACTAGCAGCACCACCTCGACGAGTCCTAGGAGCCATCTTTCTGACAACAGAAATTTTCATATAGGGTAAAGAAATTTACTTAAGTTATAAAAGTTGTGACGTTGGTTTTTTGCGTTCATCATCATTAGAGGGAGTAGCACTGGAAAAGTTGTGACGTTGGTAGCATGAGAGAGTAAAAATCTGTATCACAAGACTAACAGAATTACTATGTAATCATGTACTCACCAATAACCGGATGTAACTGGAGTCGTTGGGCCAATCGTGCAGTAATTTGTGGATCCGCTGGTATAGGCCAGATGTACTTAGTATCTAGTGTATCAGATTAGTATCGGTCTATCGGTTTGGTATATGACGTATCATATTGGTATTGGCCTTAACAAATTGGTATCGTCCTATATCCGATATGTACATGTATCGGCCGAATAGCTAGGATTCATATTGGTCTTATCGATTTGGTATCGGTCATATCCGATAGGTATCGGCCGTGTTGGATTAGTATAGACTATTTCGGATTAGTATCGTGGAAGGTTTAGTAACAACTGTACTTGGATTTCTCTCTTCTCGAGCTAGAATACCATTGTAAGAGAATCACCAGATCGTGATTAGCCAGTTACAGTAACATACATACTTCCTTTTCCATCAGGAAAAGCGAGATTGAAAGGAAGTATGTATGTTCTGTAACTGGCCATCTACGCTCTCGTGACTTTCTTGCAATGGTAATCTAGCTCTAGAAGAGAGAAATCCAAGTACAGTTGTTACTAAACCTTCCACGATACTAATCCGAAATAGTCTATACTAATCCAACACGGCCGATACCTATCGGATATGACCGATACCAAATCGATAAGGCCAATATGACTTAATGGCTATACGGCCGATACATATCGGATAGGACAATACCAATTCGCTAAGACCAATACCAACCGATACAGTCCATACCAAAACGATAGATCGATACTAATCTGACACGGTCAATACTTATAAGTACCTACGATCCAGGAGGTTGATCCGCTAGTATATCCATGTACGAACAACGAAGTAACGATCCATTTCAATTTGGATGTGAAAATCTGTATCGTAAGACAAACTAAACATAATCAGTTCTATTTCACATGCTTAATTGCCAAGTATGGGAACGAATAGCTCAGAACACAACCCAAAATTCATTCTAGCATACATTAGTGTGAATCATCTACGTTCTGTACATATAGTGTAGTATATGTTCTTATCGTATCAAGTATCTGAAGGATGTAACAGAATCAAGATGAACTCACATAATGTTTACAGTCTTGGTCTCAACTGTCTTCGATTCTATGATCCCATGTCTTAGGTTAAATAAATCACTAACCTCATCACGGTGAGTCTTGGTGTAGCACTCAAATATGGGGCACCCGTAAATTCGTCGAGGTTTTAAATCATCGACATTGAGTTTTAAACCCTCACGTAGCCTTTCTGCTTCACTTCTAGGGTCGAGCAGCATCTTCTTGCAAGCTTCGGTCTCCAGATACTTAGTGTCAAGATTCTGGACGCTTTCGTAGAGCATGTCAACGCATCCTAGCGTCAATTTACTCGGCAGGAAATTGACGCTAGGATGCGTTGACATGCTCTACGAAAGCGTCCAGAATCTTGACACTAAGTATCTGGAGACCGAAGCTTGCAAGAAGATGCTGCTCGACCCTAGAAGTGAAGCAGAAAGGCTATGTGAGGGTTTAAAACTCAATGTCGATGATTTAAAACCTCGACGAATTTACGGATACCCCACATTTGAGTGCTACACCAAGACTTACCGTCTGTATAGTTCGGTTATTGGCACTCGATGTCCCTGTGGTAAGGCAATGGATGAGGATATTGCGTGGGAGGGGGTTGCATGGAGGCAACAAGGATGGCGTGTTTGTGAAAGGAGGGAAAAGATACATAATCACAGACGATTTGCATGTAAGGCCATTCTATTCCATGGAGTCTGCGTTGTTTATTTTCCGAAAGCATGGGATCATAGAATCGAAGACAGTTGAGACCAAGACTGTAAACATTGGCCGCGATGAGGTTAGTGATTTATGTAACCAAATGTAGTAATCTTGTAATTTAAAGTTGGAAGAACATGCAAGTAGCCTTATAGTTGCTGCCTCACCAGTCGAATGACTTAATTGCCAAGTATCGGAACGAATGGCTCAGAACACAACCCAAGATTCATTCTAGCATACATTAGTGAGTTCATCTTAATTCTGTTACGTCCTTCAGATACTATATACGATAAGAACATAGATGATTCACACTAATGTATGCTAGAATGAATCTTGGCTTGTGTTCTGAGCCATCCGTTCTGATCAAGCATCTTCCTTCTCCTCTCCTCCACCATGGCTCTGAACCAATCTGCTCCTCCCTGCTTCCCTTCTTTTTATTTGACTCTCTCAGCCACATATGACATCCAGCTCAAGTGTAGAGTCGGGGGAGAAGAAGTGGGCAGGAAGAGGAGGGGGAAGCAGCACAGCCGGCAGCATGACCTGGAGGAAGTACAGAGGTTTTCTTCAACAGCCGTAGGAGAACTATACGGATATATCTTTTCACAACATATCACCTTGTCAAAGACCCTTAATGTGACAACCATGTTACCGCGGTGTCGGAAGACTAACATGTCATAATTTTCTAAGCCGTGTGTTTTGACATAATCCTCCAAACTCTTTCCTGCTATGTAATAATGCAAGATTACTACATAGGAGAAAAGAGTTGGGAAGATTATGTCAAAACACACGACTTAGAAAACTTATGACATGTTAGTCTTCCGACACCGCGATAACATGATATTCACATGAAGGGTCTTTGACAAGATGACATGTTGTAAAAAGATATATCCTTATAGTTCTCCTACGGCTGTTGAAGAAAACCTCCGTACTTCCTCCGGGTCATGCTGCCGGCTGTGCTGCTTCCCCCTCCTCTTCCTGCCCACTTCTTCTCCCCCGACTCTACACTTGAGCTGGATGTCATATGTGGCTGAGAGAGTCAAATAAAAGAAGGGAAGTAGGGAGGAGCAGATTGGTTCAGAGCCATGGTGGAGGAGAGGAGAAGAAAGATGCTTGATCAGAACGGATGGCTCAGAACACAAGCCAAGATTTATTCTAGCATACATTAGTGTGAATCATCTATGTTCTTATCGTATATAGTATCTGAAGGACGTAACAGAATCAAGATGAACTTACTAATGTAATACTAAGACATCATCTACTACTATATAAGATATAGTGATAGGTTGTCGTATCATCGTTGCCGAGGGATGAGGGTCGGAGGACAGGCAACTTTATCTACGGCTACATAGTTTCTGCCTCGCCAGTCGAATGGCTGTAGGAACTATGTCCTGGATGTCCTGATCACCATGTCGTACCGTAGACTAATGCAATGGAGCACTTTCCCTGTTCACAAAAATATGCATAAACCAAACCAATATATAACGCACACCAATTATCCAAGAATCACATAGACCAAATATGCACATACGAATTTAATGCACGCCAATTATCCAAGAATCATATAGACCAAACCAAATTAATATAAAATAGACATCAATTATCTTGAAGAGTAACCTAATATCCGTCGTTATAATTCGATTTATCTTCAAGTGTGAGAACGGATGGCTCAGAAGACAACCCAAGATTCATTCAAGCATACATTAGTGTGAATCATCTATGTTCTGTACATATGGTGTAGTATATGTTCTTATCGTATCTAGTATCTGAAGAACGTAACAGAATCAAGATGAACTCACTAATGTAATACTAAGACATCATCTACTACTATATAAGATATAGTGATAGGTTGTCGTATCATCATTGCCGAGGGATGAGGGTCGGAAGACAGTCAACTTTATCTACGGCTACATAGTTTCTGCCTCGCTAGTCGAATGGCTGCAGGGACTATATCCTGATCACCATGTCGTACCGTAGATCAAATGCAAATGAAGCTGGAGCCAAAATACAGAAACCAAAATACAGAATCAAATCCCTGAGACGGATGGCTCAGAATACAACCAACCGGAGAGGATACTCTGAGAGATCCATCTGAGTAGGACGTATACTCTGAGAGATCACCTTTACAAGATTGATATCAGTAGTGGGATTGAGTGCTGGAGGGGATATTATCAAAGTATACGTCCTACACAGATGGGTCTCTCACCGTTAATATTTTTTTCTGACAGCATGGTGGATGTGCTCCATCAACAGAATCTGGCTCCGAGCCAAAACTTTGCCCCGGAGCTCAAGTGGACATCCTTCGTGTAGAGCTCGAGTGAGAGGTTCCTGACAGCATGGTGGTCTCCTTTGTCAAAGTATTCGTGGTCGTCCCACAACCAATGTGGGATGAGCACGAATACTTTGACAAATGAGACCACCATGCTGTCAGGAACCTCTCACTCGAGCTCTACACGAAGGATGTCTACTTGAGCTCCGGGGCAAAATTTTGGCTCGGAGCAAGATTCTGTTGATGGAGCACATCCACCATACTGTCATAAAAAATTAGTAACGGTGGGAGACCCATCTGAGTAGGACGTATACTCTGATAATATCTCCTCCAGCACTCAATTCCACTACTGATATCATTCTTGTAATTGTGATCTCTCAGAGTATACGTCATACTGAGATGGATCTAGTATTCTCTCTTATTGGTTGTCTTATCATCATTGCCGAGGGATGAGGGTCGGAGGACAGTACAAATAGTCTAATACAAAAACAACTCAATATGTAGTCCAATACAAATAGTCTAATACAAAAACAACCCAATACAAATAGTCCAATACAAATAAGTACTAATAGCTAATGAGAACCACGCTGCTCATGCAAACGCTCAGTGATACGTTCACGCAACCACCTCGAAAAAGCGAGATTTTTGGCGCGAGGAGAGCTGTCGTCCATTGCAAGGATTGCATGAAGAGTCCTCTCGGTCTTACTAGCTACCGGTGCTGGATGAATAGAACTCCCAGTCTCACTAGCAACCGGTGCCACTTCCTCCTTAACTGTAGGAGGAGCCACCTCAGCATTCACTGTTTTCCTCAAACGACGTGCCGCTCCTCGGGTCATGGGTGCCATCTGGTAAGATCGATAGTCACAAATAATATAATTGTAACATAAGCAAGCTAAGTAAAGGAACCATCATGTAATTTGAGTACATTTTCGAAAGCCGATAAAGTATAAAAAATTTGATTTTTTGTCAAGTGTGAGAACGGATGGCTCAGAAGACAACCCAAGATTCATTCAAGCATACATTAGTGTGAATCATCTATGTTCTGTACATATGGTGTAGTATATGTTCTTATCGTATATAGTATCTGAAGAACGTAACAGAATCAAGATGAACTCACATAATGTAATACTAAGACATCATCTACTACTATATAAGATATAGTGATAGGTTGTCGTATCATCATTGCCGAGGGACGAGGGTCGGAAGACAGTCAACTTTATCTACGGCTACATAGTTTCTGCCTCGCCAGTTGAATGGCTGCAGATACTATGTCCGGATCACCATGTCGTACCGTAGTTCAAATGGAGCTGGAACTGGAGCCAAAATACAGTACTACTTCACCATGTCGTACCATTTTACTCTCTCTCTCCTCCTCCCCTCCGGCGCTCTCACTCTCTCCGGCGCTCTCACACTACTAATTCCTATGTGTTTTAAGTGTGAGAACGGATGGCTCAGAACATAACCCAAGGTTCATTCTAGCATACATTAGTGTGAATGATCTATATTCTGTATACATATCGTGTAGTATATGTTAACCTTATCGTATCTAGTATCTGAAGGACGTACGTAACAGAATCAAGATGAACTCACTAATGTAATACTAAGACATCATCTACTACTATATAAGATATAGTGATAGGTTGTCGTATCATCATTGCCGAGGGATGAGGGTCGGAGGACAGGCAACTTTATCTACGACAACATAGTTTCTGCCTCGCCAGTCGAATGGCTGCAGGGAATATCCGTCACCATGTCGTACCGTAGATTAATGCAATTAATGGAGCTGGAAATATCCGTCGCTAACCGGTAACTAGTCCGTCGCTAACTGAGATTGTCACATACGCATATGTATATCACAGCTATATGTATAGATATATACATCTATACAGAAGCACACAACTGATAGAACTCGCACTGTCCTTGAGACAGTGAACATATACACCATGAATCCAAATCCCATATATATTCATATTTACTAATCCAAACACCACCAAACTAATGGAACACCCAATATGGATAACACATTATTTAGCCAATATATAAACTCAGATGACTTTGAGAAGCAAAGCCACCCGCCGCCCCCGACCAAAGCCCGCCGCCCAGTAGTTCGGTTGCATATATATATGAAGAGTGCTTATGGGTGTACGTCGGTTGCAAATAGCCCCGACGCACCCGCCCCAAGTCAGCCGCCCAGCGCCTGACGTCGCCGCCCCAAGCCCACCGCCCAGCCCCGACCCAAGCCAGCCGCCCAGCCCCCGACGCCCCCGCCCCAAGCCAGCCGCCCAGCCCCCGACGCCGCCGCCCTAAGCCCACCGCCCAGCCCCCGACCCAAGCCAGCCGCCCAGTCCCCGACGCCGCCGCCCCAAGCCCACCGCCCAGACCCCGACGCCCCCGCCCCAAGCCCACCGCCCAGACCCCGACCCAAGCAAGCCGCCCAGCCCCCGACGCCCCAACCCCAAGCCCGCCTCCCAGACCCCGACGCCCCCACCCCAAGCCCACCGCCCAGACCCCGACCCAAGCCAGCCGTCCAGCCCCCGACGCCCCAACCCCAAGCCCGCCTCCCAGACCCCGACGCCCCCGTCCAGCCCCCGATACCCCAACCCCAAGCCCGCCTCCCAGACCCCGACGCCCCCGCCCCAAGCCCACCGTCCAGACCCGACCCAAGCCAGCCGCCCAGCCCCCGATGCCCCAGCCCCAAGCCCGCCGCCCAAGCCCTGGACGGCCCAGCCCCAAGCGCGCCGCCCAGCCCCTATACGACACCGCGAGAGAGAGAGAGAGAGAGAGAGAGATCGAGAGAGAGAGAGGGAGATCGAGAGAGAGAGAGAGGGGGTTACCTTCGGGAGAGAGAGAGGAGAGGATGCCGACGCCGACGACGACACCGACGCCGATCACCGAAGCCGACACCGGCGAGAGAGAGAGAGAAAGAGAGAGAGAGAGAGAGAGAGAGAGAGAGGAGAGAGAGTGAATTTGGGGGGAATGCGAAAAGTTCCCCCCGCCGTTCCATTTAAAGTCTGGAATGTTCATATAGCGACGGACGAGCGACTGGTAATAAGCCGTCGCCCATCAGTCGACTTTTTTGATAAGTGCCGACTGATGTTCCGTCGCTAAGTCGTCGCAAAAATGTCCCGCCAATTTCCTACACAATTCCCGCCAAATAATCGACTGTGTAGCGACGAAGATAAATCCGTCGCTATAACACCGACAGTCTAGCGACGAAAGTGCGACCTTTCCTCTCCCTAAAATTAAAATAAAAATGGCAAAGGCTTGTAGTCAAAAATCAGTCGCTGAGCGGCCACGAAACCGTCGCTAATACCGACGGAAAAAGTCCGTCGCTAAAAAGCCGTCGCTAAATGAGTGTATTTTGGTAGTGTCTGTCCCCAAGGTTTAAGTATCCACAGAGACCAACAGAGATTGTCGATTCAAAACCACTAAAAGTGACAAAGCACTGAAAAGATACTCATAGCAACGGTATCAAACTGATACCGAAATCGAGGTTTTGAACCTTTCTTCTCTTGTTCTTTCAATGGGTTTCGATTCCAAAAAATCTATATAACTAATGGAAATTAAAATGACAAGTAATTTTTTTAATGATGCCAACATAGCACAGCTATAGTCATACAAATTGTTCTTTCTACTCTGCCTTTCATTAATAGGTGGTGTTCGCATTTGTTGCTAAGCTCGATCGGCATGTTAGGTCTGTCATTAATGGTTATTTTCTTATGGTATGTGCTTCAAAATGAAAACTGAAACATCAATGGTTCATAAACTACTCCTAAAGCTTTAGGATCTAATTTGCAAACTGAAGAATTTTAGATTTTTTGCCCTTATGATACAAATAGTCCAATAAACTCTTGCATGAAAAATCTCTTTATATTGGTCATTATATTAGTTGAAGGTTTAGAAATTATCAGTTATTTTCTTAGACCTTAGGCATTAATACTTTATCATTCTGTATACCATATTAATGATCAATTAGATGAAGTTGCTTGTGAATCCGTTCTATCTTCTCCTTTCTCATTGTTTCACGCTCTTATGCGGAAGACGACCAAGACTATTGCAATGACTACCATTGAAATTGACCATTACTTGTTTATCATCCACATAATAGATTTAATTTTTGTTTATGTCAGTGTTCTCTACTTTTAGCCATCAAGTGCACCGAACTTGTTGTAGTTTGTTCACCTTTGGAACTTGAACAGTTATCAATGGTTCCATATTTGGGACTTGAACAGTTATCAATAGTCCCAAATGTGGTTCATCGTATGACTATTGCAATGACTACCATTGAAATTGACCATTACTTGTTTATATTCATATTCACTGTTAAGTGCACCTAACTTGGAATTGGTAAAGCAAATTGTCTGAAATTAATTCACACAAAATATAGGTGCTTGCAATGTTTCAAGTACTAAGAGGATACACAAGTATATAGAAAAATTACAATATAATATAATCATACCAAGCCAGCTCATCCCATGTGAATATACTCCTTAGTTTTCCATATGTTTATGCCCTTTCGTCTTGTTTGTTACACCACCGTGTTCAAGTTCCAATGCTTTCAATCTATTTTTAAATGTCATTGTCTTCTTGACTATGTCCTTTTATTTGCAGTATCGGTCGATATCGATCCAGCCGATACCGATATTGTAAATACCTAAACTTATATATTTTATCTAAATTTATAAATAATTATTTGCTTTTTGATACCAAAAATTTAGTCACCAAATATCTGAAACTGTTGGTATTATTGATAGTGCCGATTCCGAAACTCAAAGGAAGGGTCCGATACAAATACTGTGAACCTTGCTTGGCAATTGCTTGATCAGGACTATTTTTTCAAGTCAAGTTGAATACTTGTTGTCTTGCACATTTTACAAGTATTGTCTATATTTTTTTTGGACTTTGATAGACATGTTCTTTTATTTATCGGTTAGGTATAAGTTGTTACTTTGTCATAATCATGTTAACTACAAATGTAGATGTGAAGGAACCAAGATTTGACAGAGCATCCCAAGCTCGGGTCATGTTCCTCAAGGCAATGAATATATAATTGAAATAGAGAATAATCGGTATATACTGAAGTTGTGGAAGTAATATATAAGCCAACACATGTGATATACCAGGATAGGTCAATATGATCGTGCATGCACACTGATCAAGATATGCTTATATGTGCTTAATGGCTTTCTATTATATTTAGGCACATCTGTCCTTTTACTTGTTTATGAATTTTGTGTGTGTGTATAAGGTACTAGCCTAGTGGTAGTGCGGGGGACCGCCCAAGAACAAGTCTTGGGTTTGAATTCCCCCTCGGACGGTTGGGTTATATATATACATATATTACGGTCTTGAGTATAATTTTTTTTGTTTTAATATTTGCAGAACCATGGACAAAGAATTGATATACAATCCAAATAGATTCACTGCTGAATATTTGAGCGAGGTGGCATCATTTTTGGATGTTGCAAAGGAACATGTTAATGATAAGGGCCTTACTAAATGCCCATGTCGTAAATGCCATAATGGGTATTCAGCGTCAGTGGCAGAAGTCGGAAAACACTTGTGTATTCATGGGATGTCCCTAGACTACAATGTGTGGATTTATCATGGGGAGGAAAGAGAAGAAAATATTACTACTATTCCGAGTGCTCGTCAAACTCCTCTTGGTGGAAGAAATGATGTGGATGAAATTATTGCAGATGCCTTCCCTCATGCGTCTTTCAATTTTGATGATGATGATGCCATTGATGATCGTGTAACGGGAGATAGCGACAATCATGCTCATAGGCAATAGTCAGTTGAGTTTGAGAGGTTGTTGGAAGAGTCTCAACGTGAATTATATCCTGGTTGCACTGAGTTTTCTGTATTGTCATTCATAGTGGAGCTGATGCAATGCAAGGTCAATAATTTGTGGTCAAATAAATCACTCAATGATGTGTTAGGGCTAATGAAGCGGTTGATACCTAAATCAAATCATCACATGCCAGAATCATACTATACTGCAAGTAAGATTCTAAAGGACCTTGGCTTAGGGTATGAAAAAATCCACGCATGTAAGAATAATTGTGCTTTATTTTACAAAGAGCATACAGGAAAGGACAAATGTCCAGTTTGTAATGAGCCTCGATATGTGAATAGTGAGCATGATCCAAAAAAAAATTCCTAATAAAGTTTTACGCTATATATTTTCCACTAACGCCTAGGTTACAGAGGTTGTATATGTCTAGGCATACTGCCGGAGATATGTTAAGGCATAAAAATGGAAAGGGAAATGATGAATTAGTAATGAGGCATCCTGCCGATGGTCTTGCTTGGAAAGAATTTGACAAGATGTATCCTGATTTTGCAGCGGAGCCACGGAATATCAGATTAGGGCTTGTAACCGATGGCTTTAACCCATTTGGTAATATGAGCCAATCTTACAGTATGTGGCCAGTGATGGTGGTTCCTTATAACTTGCCACCATGGAAGTGCATGAAGAAAGAATATACCATGATGCCCTTGTTAATTCCTGGTCGATCAGCACCTGGTAGGGAAATTGATGTTTATCTAAGACCGTTGATTGATGAGCTTAAGTTGCTATGGGAGAAAGGCGTGCCAACTTATGACAAAGCAACAAATTTTGTATTTAATCTCCGTGTAGCAGTTATGTGGACGATTAATGACTTTCCGGCATATGGAAACTTATCTGGTTGGGTCACTCATGGTTATAAGGCATGTCCAGTCTGTAACATGGATATAACATCTGAGCCCCTAAAACATAAGATCTGTTTCATGGGAGCTCGTCGAGGCTTGCCAAGAAACCATGTGTGGAGGAGAAGTCCAAAAGATTTTAATGGGAAAGAGGAAAGACGACCAAAACCAAGAGACTTCTCAGGTGATGACTTGTTGGCTCAATTAGATAGTATCGCTTTTGAGCTAATGGGTAAACATCCCAACAACAAAAAGAGAAAGCGGAGAGATGATGAATTAAATTGGAGTAAGAAAAGTATCTTTTTTGAATTGGAATATTGGTCAAAATTAAAAATTAGGCATAACTTAGATGTCATGCACATAGAGAAGAACATATGTGATAATATTTTGGGGACTCTTTTAGATTTGGATAATAAATCCAAGGACACATGGAAGGCTCGTTTAGATCTACAAAAAATGGGTGTAAGGGAGAAGCTCTGGTTAAAACCAAAAGGAGACAAATATGAGAAGCCTCCAACAGAGTACACACTAAGGCCAAATGACAGAAGAGAATTTTTAAGATTTTTGAGATCATTAAAACTTCTAGATGGTTACGCGTCCAACATTGCAAGAAAAGTAAACATTGACACAGGAAATTTTTTTAGATTGAAGAGTCATGATCTTCATATCTTGCTGCAAAGAATCATTCCAGTTGGCATTCGAAGATATCTAAAAAAGGATGTCTACACTCCAATTGTTCAACTTTCGAGGTTTTTTCAACAATTATGTGCGAGAACATTGAATGTGGAGGACTTGGATAAGATGGAAGATGAGATTGTCTACATACTATGTAGACTTGAAAGGATCTTTCTACCGACATTTTTTGACATTATGGTGCATTTAGCTGTTCACTTACCAAGGGAGGCAAAGCTTGCTGGTGTTGGAGTGGGTGGGGTTCCCAACCTATGTGGAGAAGATCCCGGAGTGCGACGAGCGCCGTTCGATGTCGAAGAAGCTCGGGAAGTAGGCAACGAGGAGTTGCTACTGCTGCTGTTGCTCCAAAGGGGAGCTTCTGGAACTGGGGCTACCGAGTTTGGGCCGAACTCGGTCCCAGGCCGAGTTCTGGCCGAACTCGGTCTGGCCATTCCAGAATGTTGCTGGTACTTGCTGTTTGCCCGACACAAAGTTCTGGCCGAACTCTATGTCGTCGGGGCTAAGGCAGAAATTTGGGTGATTGTTTACCATTGGATCTAATCCAACGGTCCAGGTTTGTTGCGGGATTAGGGAGTTAAGTTGGGATTTCCAAACCCTAATCTATTATAACACAATTGTAGCACACAATGAGAGGAGAGAGAGGAAGGAGGCAAGAGTGCCATTTGTAACTTTGGAAGAGAAGACGGAGGATTGAAGGTCGTTTTCGAAGGAGATCGCGTTCGGGTAATCTCTACTCGTCGTTCTCGTTCTTCGTAGCCTTGTAATCATTGTTCTTTCTTCTAAGTGTTGTGGGGATCCGATTTGGATCGAGAGAAATTTGTAGAGGGTGTAATTCTTCTATTCCATTAGTGGAGGCTTCTCAGGGTTGGACTCCGATCGTCCCGTGGTTTTTTTCGTAAGGGTTTTCCACGTCAAAAATTCTCTGTGTCTGCGTGATTGTGTTTGGTGTTTTGGTTTGTGCGTTGTTTGCTCGGTTCTCTCACAGGTACTCTCTAGTTTGGGGAAAGGTTTCCGTGTTTCTTTTCCAAAAAAGTGGTATCAGAGCCAGGTTCTGGAATTCAGAAGGGTGTCAGGAGTTGACAGAAACTAGAAAGAGAGATGGACGCGAAGCCGGTGCGCATGGTGAACCTGAACGGCACCAACTATCACTATTGGCGGAGCAAGATGAAAGATTTGCTGTTCGTCAAGAAGCTGCATCTGTCCGTATTTGTATCCGAGAGGCCCAGTGACAAATCCGAGGAGGACTGGACATTCGAACATATACAGGTGTGTGGGTACATACAACCTTTTGTTGATGAGAACGTGTACAACTATGTTGCCAATATTGAGCATGCGAAGACGTTGTGGGATAAGCTGGAATCCTTGTATGCAAAGAAGACCGGGGTAAACAAGTTATTCCTGATCCGAACGATGATGGGTCTACGATACAAGGATGGGGCATCTATTTCGGACCACTTGAGTGAGTTCCAGGGTGTGGTTGACCAGATATCTTCTATGGGAGTTAAGTTCGACGACGAAGTTCAGGGACTATGGCTGCTGTGTACATTGCCAGACTCGTAGGAGACCGTACGAGTATCTATGATCGCTTCTGCTCTAGAGGGCGTGGTCAGTCAGGAGTTTGCCAAGAGCGGGGTGCCGAATAAAGAGATGCGGAGACGTTCTCAGGACACTTCATCCACATCCCACCACTCAGAGGCATTGGTTTCAGAGAGCCACGGAAGGGGCAAAAACAGGGGTGCAGGTGGTGGCAGAGACAAGAGCAGGGGAAAGTCCAAGGGTCGTTACGAGGACTCAGAGTGTTACCATTGTGGTAAGAAGGGCCACATCAAGCAGAACTGTTTCGCTTGGAAGAGAAAGAAGAAGGGCGACAAGGGAAAGCAAGAAGAGAATACTACAGCGGCGGCCTCAATGCATGGAGGCGATGTGATCGTCGTAGGTGATGAGGTTATCACAAACCTCGCCTGCGATGATAATTTTTGGCTGGTGGACTCAGGAGCTTTAGCATATGTATCTCACAACAGGGTACTATTTGCCACTTACACAACAGGCGACTGTGGACTGTTGAAGATGGGCAATGGAGATGTGTCGAAGGCGGTTGCCGTTGGAGATGTGCATTTGAGAATGAAGACGGGTGCAGTTCTTGTTCTCAAAGATGTTCGTCATGTCCCTGATATCCGTTTCAACCTGGTGTCGGTTGGAAGGTTGGATGACGAGGGATTCTTCAGTCTCTTCGGGAATAGTCAGTGGAAGCTTTCCAGGGGTTCGATGGTGATTTCCAGAGGAAGCAAGAAGTCCGGTCTCTACTATATGGAGGGGAGCGCACAGGGGGCACAGGTGGTGAACGTAGTTAGTGATGCATCTACCGAGTTGTGGCACAGGCGGCTCGGCCATATCAGCGAGAAGGGGATGAGCTACTTAGTGAATAGGAAGGTGATTCCAGGGCTCAAGTCTACAAAGTTGGAGAAGTGAACGCACTGCTTAGCTGGAAAGCAAAATAGGGTGCCTTTCCAAAGTCACCCAAGTTCAAGGAAGCCGGCGTTGCTCGAGTTGATTCACTCGGATGTCTGCGGTCCTATGAAGGTAAAATCTATTGGTGGTGCATCTTACTTTGTAACTTTTATTGATGACTGTTCCAGGAAGGTTTGGGTCTATGCCTTAAAGACCAAGGATCAGGTGCTGCCTACTTTCAAAGAGTTTCAGGCCTCTGTTGAAAGAGAGACGGGCAAGAAGTTATTGTGTGTTCGATCCGACAATGGTGGTGAATACATTGGTCCCTTTGATGCGTATTACAGAGAGCAAGGGATACGACACCAGAAGACTCTGTCCAAGACACCTCAGCTCAATGGTGTAGCGGAGCACATGAACAGGTCACTGATAAAGAGGGTGCGGTGTTTGCTGTCAGAAGCAAACTTGTCGGGCAGTTATTGGGGTGAGGCTCTTCTCACAGCTGCTTATGTTATTAATTTGTCTCCTAGTGCTCCTTTGCAGGATGATGTGCCTGACAAAGTATGATACGACAAAGAGCCGTCATACAATCACCTGCGGGCGTTTGGTTGTAAGGCCTTCATGCATGTACCGAAGGACGAGAGGACCAAACTTGAGCCGAAGACGAGGCGATGCGTCTTTGTCGGCTATGGTCGGGATAAGTTTGGCTATAGACTCTACGACCCGGTGAGAAAAAAGCTCTACAGAAGCAGGGATATGGTGTTCGTCGAGGATCAGACCATGACCAACACTCAGGATTCCGAGACGCCTTCTGAGGCTGAGAAATTGCCTGAGTTAGAGTCATTTCGCTTCGAGCAGTTTCCAGAGGACATCGCAGAGGATCCAGTTACGGGGGAGCCAGTACATGGAGTAGCTCCCAACCTTGATCGTCAGCCTGCTATGGTGGTTAGGGTGTCCCTCAAGAGGATGAGCATGCTGGAGAGGCAGTTCCTGAAGGGGAGGAGGCTGTCGGTATACAGCCAGCACCAGTGGCTCCATTGAGAAGGAGCGACAGAGATCATCGACCATCTACGAGATACTCATCGAATGAGTATGTGCTATTGACTGACGGGGGAGAGCCCGAAAGTTTTGTAGAGGCTATGGAAGACGAACACAGACAGGAGTGGATGGAGGCTATGTAGGAGGAGATGAGTTCCTTGCATATTAATTCTACTTATGAGCTGGTGCGGTTGCCAAAGGGCAAGAAGGCTTTGAAGAATCGATGGGTGTTTAGAGTGAAGCAGACGGATGATGCTACTCGCCCTCGATACAAAGCGAGGCTGGTAGTTAAAGGCTACGGTCAGCGGAAAGGCGTGGATTATGATGAGATCTTTTCGCCTGTCGTCAAGCATTCGTCTATTCGGGTGGTGCTAGCATTAGCAGTCAGTCTCGACTTGGAGGTCGAGCAGATGGACGTAAAGACGGTATTCCTCCACGGTGATCTTGAGGAGTTGTACATGGAGCAGCCAGAGGGATTCTGTGAGAAGGACAAGTCACATTTGGTCTGCCGGTTGAGAAAGAGCTTGTATGGTCTGAAGCAGGCTCCCAGGCAGTGGTATAGGAAGTTCGAGTCATTTATGGGGGAGCATGGTTATGCACGGACGACGTCGGATCACTGTGTATTTGTAAGATATTTTGCCGATGATGATTTCATTATTTTATTGCTCTATATTGATGATATGCTATTAGTGGGTCGGAATGCCAATAGGATAGCGGAGCTGAAGCGCCAACTGGGCGCGGCCTTCTCTATGAAGGATTTGGGCACAGCAAAGACTATTCTTGGGATGGAGATCAGCCGAGAGAGAGAGTCCAAGCTGCTACACTTGTCCTAAAAGAAGTACATTCACCGGGTACTTCAGCGTTTCGGTATGGACGGGTCGAAGAAAGTAAGTTGCCCCCTTGAGGCTCACTTTAAGCTCACTGAGGAGCAGTGTCCATCTACCGAGGACGAAAAGGAAGATATGGAGAGGGTTCCATATGCCTCAGCTGTGGGAAGCCTTATGTATGCCATGGTGTGTACGAGGCCAGATATTGCTCATGCAGTTGGTACGGTTAGCAGGTATCTTTCAAATCTTAGAAGGGTACATTGGAGTGCGGTCAAGTGGATTCTACGATATCTTCAGGGCACTGCTGGTTGGAGACTTTCCTTTGGTGGTGACGAGCCAAAGCTGGTTGGGTATACCGACGCTGATATGGCTGGAGATGTAGACACGAGGCGATCGACTTCGGGCTACGTGATAATGTTTGTGGGAGGAGCGGTGTCGTGGTAGTCGCGGTTGCAGAAGTGTGTTGCCTTATCGACGACAGAGACAGGGATATTACGGCGATGGAGGCTTGCAAGGAGTTGCTGTGGATGAAGAAGCTGTTGCAGGAAATGGGACTGAAGCAAGAGCAGTATACTTTGCTTTGCGACCGTCAGAGTGCTATTCACCTTGTGAAGAATCAGACGTTTCATAGCCGGTCCAAACACATCGAGACTCGGTATCATTGGATACAGGATGTGGTTGAGAAGAAGGACGCAGAGCTTGAGAAGGTTCATACAGATGACAACGGGGCTAATATGTTCACGAAGATTCTACCAAGGGGGAAGTTTGAGTACTGCAGGCAGATCGTCGGGATGACGATATCCTCCCCATAGTTATGAAGGGGGAGATTTGTTGGAGTGGGTAGGATTCCCAACCTATGTGGAGAAGATCCCGGAGTGCGACGAGCGCCGTTCGATGTCGAAGAAGCTCGGGAAGTAGGCAACGAGGAGTTGCTACTGCTGCTGCTGCTCCAAAGGGGAGCTTCTAGAACTGGGGCTACCGAGTTCGGGCCGAACTCGATCCCAGGCCGAGTTCTGGCCGAACTCAATCTGGCCATTCCAGAATGTTGCTGGTACTTGTTGTTTACCCGACACAGAGTTCTGGCCGAACTCTGTGTCGTCGGGGCTGAGGCAGAAATCTGGGTAATTTTTCACCATTGGATCTAATCCAACGATCCAGGTTTGTTGCGGGATTAGGGAGTTAAGTTAGGATTTCCAAACCCTAATCTATTGTAACACAATTGTAGCACACAACGAGAGGAGAGAGAGGAAGGAGGCAAGAGTGCCATTTGCAACTTTGGGAGAGAAGACGGAGGATTGAAGGTCGTTTTCGAAGGAGATCGCGTTCGGGTAATCTCTACTCGTCGTTCTTGTTCTTCGTAGCCTTGTAATCATTGTTCTTGCTTCTAAGTGTTGTGGGGATCCGATTTGAATCGGGAGAAGTTTGTAGAGGGTGTAATTCTTCTATTCCATTAGTGGAGGCTTCTCAGGGTTGGACTCCGATCGTCCCGTGATTTTTCCCGCAAGGGTTTTCCACGTCAAAAATTCTCTGTGTCTGCGTGATTGTGTTTGGTGTTTTGGTTTGTGCGTTGTTTGCTCGGTTCTCTCGCAGGTACTCTCTAGTTTGGGGAAAGGTTTCCGCGTTTCTTTACCAACAGCTGGACCTGTTGGTTATCGTTGGATGTACCCTATAGAAAGGTATATCTTTGTTTCCAGTTCTTATTTTTTTTATCTAATTTAGTGTAATCCTATACATATGCTATTATATTCTAAAGGATAAACACGATTTCAGGTTATTGGGAACATACAAAAAATATGTTCGAAATATGGCTAGACCAGAGGGGTCAATTGCAGAGGCATACATTATTAATGAAGCACTCACATTTTGTTCAATGTACTTGCACAATGTTGAGACAACTTTCAACAAGCCTGGTAGATGCGAAGATGGTGGTGAACGTAATGAGAAACTATCAGTGTTTTGATAAGTTGCTCGTCCGTATCAAGGTAGAGTGTCAACGGAATGGACCCCGGCCGATCGTAATGTTGCTCATTGGTACATATTGATGAACTACGATGAGGTGTCTCCATTTTTGAAGTAAGTGGATATATGTTACATTATTATATATATAGTTGGTGGTAGTAACTAATAGGCTTCTTTTTTGCTTCAATAAATCATGTAGTGAACATTATCAAATCTTGGAAGAGGAAAGTAATGTGGATATTGAAAAAAGGCATAAGCAACTATTTCCCAGTTGGTTCCGTCATAAGGTAAATGTACAATTGAATAAGTAGTCTCAAATTAGTCCTTTTTTCTAGTATATAATATGTTATGTAACAACATATGTGTATTGTTAATTTTAGATGTCGAAGCTGAAAAAGGAGAATTCACCACTATACAATGAAGAGTTGTACGAGTTGTCAAGAGGACCCGAGTGTAAAGTCCATTCTTATGATTGTTGTATTGTGAATGGAGTTCGATTTATTTGTGTGGAACGTGATACTAGGCTCTCAACTCAGAATAGCGGGGTATATGCTATCGGAGACATAGATTACTATGGACAATTAACCAAAGTGGTAGTCTTGGAGTATAGAAAAGGCTATCAAGTTGTTTTGTTCAAATGTCAGTGGTTTGATTCTCGAAGCAGTGGTGCAAGAGCAAAAATTCGTCATGATTTCCATCTGACATCCATTAATGTTAATACTCGGTGATATGAAAGTGAGCCATTTATATTAGCAATTCAAGCTAAGCAAGTTTTTTTATGTGGATGACCCAAAGTTGGGCTTTGGTTGGAAAGTTATTCAAAAGATGCATCATAGGCATATATGGGATATTCCAGAAAAGGAAATCAGTGAGGGTGACGAAATGGAGAATGACATTGCATACCAAGAAAACTCCTCTTCTGATATTCCTTGGGTGGCTGAAGATAATGATCCGAGTTTTCTCACATTGCATAGAAATGATGTTCCTCCTATTGCTATTGATGCAATAGTTATTGATTTGGCATTTAATGATGAAGATAATGATGTTCTTGATGAGTTAGAGGATGAAATATCTTCAGATAGTGGCGACGAAATGGCTGTACACAATAACAATGAAGATAGTGATTTAGATTAGTAAGTTTAACTTTCTGTATTGGTAATTTTTCTGAATGTAAGTCCAAGTTGTCATCTTAACTATACTTTTGTATATCATGATTAATTAGTGAACTTTATTTGTATTTTATGATACACACAGATCATGGTTCAGTCTGTACAACGTGGTGGTAAGAGGAATCAACTTAATCGAAAAGATGCTGCAAATGGCTCTGTAACAAGTGTTAGCCTCCCTGTGGTGGATCGAGTGGTGCCTTCTCATAATAAGCGGCCGACATCAATGAGTATGACTAACCCTTCTCCACATTCTATTAGCTATTGTCTGATACTGAAAGCATTTGTTTTCGGAAATTTTGATATTGTCTGATACATATATCCTATAGTCTAAAACTTATAGGTAATATCTCACTTTCTAGGCTAATAGGTAGTCTACTATTACCTTAGCTAGTATATATAATCATCCATTACCTTAAAAAAACCTATAGGACTCTTCTAACCATATTACCTTCCTCAAGTCAACCTTAAACAATATCATTATCCCCCCTACTCATATCCAAGGCCATATGGCCTAACCCACTGTCCCCTAAGGGAACAGGATCCCCTGCTGCCTAGTACAGCGGGGCAGCTACTGCTAATAGATATCTGATATGGTTCTTACCCCTACAAGGAAGGGATGAAATCTTGGTCCTTGAATACAAATTAACCAATCATCATTAAAGGAATCATAGATATGCCAAAGTGTTGTCAACATACAACTGTAACTAACTGATAATCCTGACTCAACTAGAAATATGCATGGTAGCAGAAATACTTATCAAGTATACTGCTCTTACAGGTATTAAGTTCCCAATAATTCAAAGCTAGCAAGTAGCAAAATGTCCGAAAACCAAAATCAGGAGAGTACATAGAAATGCAATCAGAATCCTATGTTGATGAACAACATATCTTACATAAAGAAGATAACACAAAATAAGAAATTCTAAACATCAAGAGTAGTCAAAATGGCTTCACTACCAAGCAACCAACTAAAAAGTCTGACATCAAGGTGCAACTAAGAAATTATTGTAGGTCTCTCAAATTTACCACTCTATTGAAACCCTATTATATTAGAGAATTCCCCCCGCAAGCACTCCCTTTCATTAAAACTAATAATATCTTTTTCTTATCAATTGTTCTACAAGTCACAGATTTACCAATTTGGCAATTTCTCAGATATCTTGTATTCATGAGCCCCAACATGTCCACTTTCTTATCCAAAAATAGAATTTGAAAATTAGAAGGTATAAGTGATCTTCGTGCAGTACCCAAAAGTTATGATGGTGGAAATACTCTCCCATCCCATATGCAGTTTATGCTTACTACTGAGGCGTCCTGTATGGTGTTATTTATGTATAGTGAAGTGAATGTATTAATAAAGAAAGGCATCACTAATTCTCTATCTCCTAAAGCCATTGTCATCCATCTAAAGCCTGAATGTTGCTAAAATATAGTACTGCAAACAAGGTGGAGAAGTTGAACCTCAGGATACCCGTATGGTTTCAAAAAGGAAATTAAATAAGCAAATAATAGGTGTTTGCAACTTTGCATAGTTGTCAGTGTTAGGGTTATATACTAAAAGTATCACTTTTGTAGTAACCTTATTTCCTTAAATTTTGAATGAGAATCATATGGGCAAATGTTTGCATATTGTATTTGTTACAAGTGTTAATACAAATGTCTGATATTCTATATTGTAGATAATATGGTGTGTGGTGTCACACAGAAGATCATATTATCAGTTTCCTATAGAGTATATAAATAGTTCACAACCTAGATGGACTTGGACAATCTATTGGAAATGTTGTAGTGTAATCTGGTATTAGTCTATCTTGACTATAGGTTTACACTAGTACACTTTGTGTGTATTGAACAGGACCACTTGAGGTTGTTCTCTTTGTACTGACTACATAAGAGAACAAACACCTCTGTTATTATGGATGCTTGTGCTCTTAATCCGGATATAATAATGGACATGTATATACAGTGTACATTACTTTGACTCATAAAAGAGTGAGATTCATTATGGATCAACAACCTCTATGAATTGGGTAATAACATTGTATGTATGATGGGCTATTGATTATAAATAGAATCCATGTCCTGATACATCAGGTTGATGATGTCCTCTTAAGGAGCTCATAAGGATTGTCATGTAAACCCTGCAGGTGGATTACATCCGACATGACAAATAAAGTTGAGCGGTACTACTTAAGGATAAAAGATGTCGAATCAATATAGTTGTCAGTAACTTAATTTGATCGACGGACATACGATATCTTAACATGGGGAGCCAAACGAGCATATAATAAAAGGAGCCCACAAACATAATTTGGGATTAGGGAGGTAGTGCAACAATAGCTCATTAGTGGACCGAGCTATTGTTAATTGGCCTGGATTGTGTGTTCGGGCTGAACACAGGATATCCAGATCTGTTAGGAGGCCTAACCCTAATTTCTTCTCATGGTCCCTGTCGTAGCCTATATATATCCTCTATTCTCTGGCCGCCAGATTACTGATCAGAAATCTGAAATTTTCTCTAAAGTCGTGATTCACGTAAGGAGAGAAAAAGAGAGCTGCCAAGAAGAAGAAAAGGTTGGGAGATCGTTGCCCACACGACGTCCAACTCGAGAAAGGAATACGTGCAGAAGATCTTGGGGTCGTTCGCTCGAGATTGCCAGGAATTACTTGTCTCCTTTCCGCCGCAGGTATAATTTATGAACCCTAGTTTCCGTCTATGAAGGGTTAGAACACGTATTAGATCTGTTTAACTTTCTATCGATCAATACGCACACCAAAAAAAGGGTCCTGGGAATCCCCAGTTCCATCAGTCAGAGGATCATCATACCCCAACATACCTTCGTGGCTTCAGAAAGGAAATAAAATAAGAAAATAATACGTGTTTAGAACTTTGCATAGTTGCTAGAGGATTATCATACCCCAACATACCCTCATGGCTTCAGAAAGGAAATGAAATAAGCAAATAAAAGGTGTTTTCTAAGGATTAAAATTGGCTTGGGATAAGAGTTTTTGAAAAATTGAAGTAGAGTCAGACTCGTTTGTGAGTTTACAACTTATTTCCTCTCCTATAAACCTTCATCCATACAACAATCTTATATCAGCCATTAGGAACCGTCTTTATCAATGTTGGAATGTCAAGTTGAAGCTTATTTGGAGGGTTCCATTGTGCCAGCCATTTATCAAAAATAAAGTATGACACCTAGATTGACTATTTTGGATGACTCTTTGAAGCTACTTTTGATCTTTGACCTGATGCAAGTCACCACCCAACGCTTTATGGTGTAGTAGTTTTATGTTGGAGCTTAGTCCCTCCATTGGCCTATTGCCTATTGCCTATTGCCTATTGCCAATGGCCTATTGCCTAAGGCGCAAGTGGCCAACTGCTATTTCTGTACTGCATGCTCTACTGTTTCCTAGCAGCAGTACAACCCAAAGTCCCTGCTGCAAGCCATATTGGCCAAATACTGCCCATTTCCTGCCCCGACCCCCCTTTCACCAGTAATACTCTCTGAGCTAAATGGCCTACCATCTGCTGCCTAGTCAAGGCAATTGCCAAGAATGCATTCATGTACTAATATGAATATGTAACATGTTCTGCCTCATCCCACATGGCACTCACAAATCTATTATGAACTCTCCTATGGCCAAAACCCTCTCACACCTTACTGATACATTCAATTATCCTAATCAAAATACTAATCACTCGTACTCACATTAACTAACACTAACTAATATCTGATATTCTCTTGAACTAACCCCAATACTTTAACTCACATCACTAATGCTAACATGAAACTATCATACCCCTAATCTGTGATACTCTCTAGCACTCACTAGAGACTAACACCATTCTCATAACCCTCTTTTCCAATTCTTAACTATACAGTGCCAAAGGCCTAAGGTCCAAGTGCAATGTATCAAATGTGGCCAAGCCATGGCTGCCTACAGCAGTGCCTTGACCCCTGCAGCAATTGCTGTAATGTAGCCAAGTGACTCTAATGCACAGGCCATAAGGGCTGGGTGAGGTAAGTCAATGGCCAAGAGCTTAGGGCCATTGCAGCCTATAGTACATCATGGTCGAGTGGCCAAGGCTCACAGCTGCTGCAGGAGACCCATTGGCCCGACCCCCATCTCTGATGCTCTAACCCAAACCTATATAACATCCTGAATATGAATATCATATATGTATGTAACACTCTTGTTTGCCATGAAATATAAAAGAGCAGAACAGTTTTATGGGAGGACTGGACTTTTACTTCACGTTACAAACTCGCTTGTACAAAGAAAGCCTAGGGACGAAAACCTAGGTACAACAATCTAAGTATAATTGTTTATTTTTGATTTAGGGGGTGACGATAGAGGCTCGGAAAAGCGACGGCAGCTCTGCCTTACTCCTTGGACGATCGGACGTAGCCTTGGCTCCTGTGACGAGATGCTTGGCGTTGACGAAGAAATGCTCTTCTTGCTCTCCTCGTATTGCTCTTCTGGCTTCTCTCTCTGGATTGATCTCTGTGTATTTTTCTCTCTGATTATTGGGGGAGCCTCTCTCTGTGTATGCGTATCTCTCTTCGTAAGTATCCTCTATTTGCAAAGAAATGGCACCCTGCTATTTATAATAGTGGGGAGAATCATTAGGGTTTGCAATGATTGCCCATTCTCAAAGTGGCGACGGCCTGGTAAATGATCAATCTGGACCATTAATCTTGAGCATGAAGGATCTGGGCCATTAATGAGGATTATGCCGAATCATGTCAGTAATTAATGTTGATTACAATTAATCCCCATTATGATAATTTGCTGATATCCGTAAATCTAAATGAATCAATTTAATTCATTCTCTTGCCACGTGTCCCAAATTATTGGGATCTGACCCAAAATTTGATTATCTTTAGGATACGTGTCTTGTCATCCTTGTTGAGCCGCATGAGGAGTGTTCATATTTGGGCCGCATGAAGGTCGTCATGACCGAGCCGTATGAAAGATTTCATGACCGAGCCGCATGAATAGTCTCTATACTCGAACCGTATGAAGGTTGTCATGACCGAGCCACATGAATATGTTCATGACCGAGCCGCATGGGGGTCTTCATGGCCGAGCTGTATGAGAGTCTTCATGGCCGAGCCGCATGGATTTCTTTCATGGCCGAGCCGCATGGGGGACCTTCATGATTGAACCGCATAGGTTTCTCTACACTGGCCGTATGAACTCGTCTAGTCTGGCCGCATAAACTTTCCTCGAAGCTGTGAAGATTTTCTCCAGTTCCCTAGGAAGATAGTGCTTTTGTGTCAGCCATTATGACTACTTCACGTCAGGGCTGTCAGCTGTCAGCTGTCAGCCGTCAGAGCATTAATTATATTTGGATGACGCTGGGTACAGCTGTTCTGAAAAGACACGTGGCTTCCCTCTGCGGGCCGCATGGAGTCCACTCGAGCTGTCTATTGTGTTTGAGCCGCATGGGACTCCTGAGCCGCATGCGGCTCCTTGGCCGCATGGATCAATTTTCTCTTCTTTTTTATGCTTCTACAAGACCCCCTTCAAAGTTTTCAATTTACAAAATTGAAATACTTTGAATAAGAAGCATGATTATGCCAGAGCCGCATGGATGTATTCTGTCCTAATCGCATGGATTTGTCCAGCCGTATGATTACCTCGACCGTATACTTCTCTGAGCCACATGGGCTGTTTTGGCCGCATGAGCTTCTTGCCACGTCTTCCTGCTACGTGTGCAAATCTTCTGTGAATCTGCATTTAATGCCCTTGATTTGCTGCAGATTTTAAGAGCCGCTTTCTTGGGCCAGGATCCCAAGAGTCAGGCTATTATTCAGCCGTTTTTCCTTGATGACCGAAGAGTCGGTCATCATATTGCATACGGATCGAGGCGTTCCTTCCTTGTCTATAAATAGGAACACTTTCGTTCTAGGGAATCTCCTTTGCTCTCTTCGATCTTTCTAACTCCTTTCTCTCCCAAGCACCTATGGCTCCCAAGAAGGTTGCTGCGTCGAATGCTGCGAAGGGCAAGGCGGTCGCTTCTGCGGCGACTGCATCGACGAACGTGGCCACTCCTCCGTCGGCCGCTGTTCACTCTGTTCATCCCGACGTTCATCCACCTATTGCTGGTAAGGGCGTTGCCTTAGAACCCCAACTGCCATGGCTCTGCTGCATAATTTATGCACAAGCCACATATACAAGGTTCGTCGATATGACCGCATAAGCACTTCGCCCAGGAGGCCGCATGGGCTTGTCATACTCGATTTAAACCGCATATATATTTTTGGTTTGGGCCGCATGAGCGTAGTTCACTTTTAAACCGCATAAGCTCATCTGCTTGTAGCCGCATGAGTCTGTCTGTTCAGGGCCGCATGAGTCCGCGTGGACGTTGAACCGCATAGTCTCACCTGAATTCGAACCGCATCAGCGTCTAGGTTCGTCTGTTGAGTCCATGTGAACCTTGAACCGCATAGGCCCTTCTGAACCAAAACCGCAGAAGCTTCATAAGCTCGTCTGAACTTGATTTGTATGAACTCGTCTGACTCAGAGCCGCATAAGGCTATGATGAGCAGAACCGCATAGACTTATCTGGTTCTGAGCCGCATGAGGCTGTGACGACCCGAGTCGCATAAACTTAAATGATCTTTCAAATGTTTCTTGTTTTGACTATCCTCTAATCTTGTTTCTTTCGTCTATCTTCAGTGAATCTGCCAGTGAATCCTGCGGGGGAACTCCTAGTGGGCTCAAATCCGTTCGCCTTGGGCGTGCGCCTTGATGACTTAGTTAAGTACGTGTTGAATCAATTTCCTGCTAATGAGCCTTCGGGGAGGTTGAACGCCATCGAGAATCAGACCCTCCATTATCTCCGTGCCATGATGAATTCTGGGAAGTTGGATGGATCATACCTGAAGCCCTCATTCCTCTTCGGAGATGCTTTAATCATAAAGAATCCCCGAGTATTAGAGATCTCTGAGAACTGGGATTTTATTTTGGATGGGATGGCGATCTATATTCCTCTCATGGAGCGTCATTATCCTCTGTCGTGGTTCAATATGGTATTGTTGGACAGGAAGATGGTGTGTAACTTAACTCCTACCCAATCAGGGATGTTGATGGGCGACATCCATTATAACCCGAACATTAGGTCAGCGTACGCGGGTAAGGATTCCGTCCTCTGGTACATGATGGGACTGGCCCCAGGTACTTTCATGAACGTATATGGTCCCAACTTCACATTCACTCAAGCTGATACATTCCTGAATCGGCTCGCTCGTAAAAAATCTTATTCCGTTGGCAGACTGGCATTACTGAACTGGATAAACCCTACTTCTACGTGGGCCCACTTGACCACTTGGGTTCTTCAGACCTACGGGATATTCCTGCGGGAGGTGGGACTCTATCATGCCATCCGGGGCACCTGTCACGGGCTTCCTATCAATAAGCCATTGTTCGTGGTGCTCCTGGAGATGTATAACCGGCGAACGGGGACGTTCTTTGCACCCGGAGGGGAGTTGGGGCTTGCTCTCCATGAGATGTATACTATCTCCAAGCTTCCGTGGGGGAACGAGCCTTTCGAGGTGTACACCCCGTCGAACGAGAAGTTCGAGGACCTGAACCGACGACTCCCAGGTTTTGTTGCGGTGTACCAGGAGTTGCTATGCCATCATAGTGCTTGTCACCAGTTGGCTATAAAAAGGGAGGATAGCTCAGAAGGGAACGCTCCCCACACCACATCCTGGGTCAATTATCTTTTTAAAGTTGGCCCTTCTGGCGAGGTTATTCCTCGAACCCCTCAAACCCAGGGAGAGATAAAAGACCTGATGTTGAGCATCAAGAAGTCGCAATCTAATAGCGACATATTCGGGAGTCAAGCTGACTCTCTTAGCTATTTTTACTACGGTACTAGGCAGATGTCTGAGAAAGCGCTCCTGGCTGGATTTTTGATGATATGGTTACGGAACTGTGTAGTCTCGGAGGGGGGGACAGGTTCTATCGAGAGGATCAGCCACCATTTTATTCTCCATGCCGTTAAGCTGGTATTTGGAGTTAGACTGGCTCTTCTCCCGGCTATGGTGTGTAGCATACACCATGGTCTTCAAACATTTTCGTCCAAGGTTATTGCCCGCAAGAAAACGCTGGACTTTGAGCGCATAGAGCTACCCTTCCACTATTTGATGGGGTGGTTGTTGATGCACTACAAGTCTTTGATGGGATCTGGAACAGCAGAAGTTGCTACAGATGAAGACGCTTTCCTTTTCCAATGTCATCACCAACCTTGGGAATACAGTACTATGCCAGCTTATCGGAGGGCGCTGGCGAGGGTGGATGGGTGTGACTTTTTCGTGTCTGTTCCTTATTTTTTCGATGAGGAAGTGAGGGATGTACACCTTGATGGTACCGGACCTCCTCACTTTCTGTCTCCGAAGATGCTCACCTGGTTGCGCAACATCCGCCCCGCGCATCTGGTTTATCGTAACCGCGATAATATGTACTTAGAGCCCTACCTGCCTAGTAGGTTTTCTCGCCAATTTGGCTATAGCCAGTTATTCTTTGACTATCCCAGCCCTTGCTTGGGCTTTGAAGGTAGCGTTCTTGATGGTGTCAGAGCGTGGAATTATTATGACGCTTATCATACTCGGGCCAGCTTCTCGGTCTCTGATGGTAAGGCACCGAGGGAAATTTTATACGTGGCTGCCTTGTATCATGTTATGGCGAACAAGCCTCCTATCAATTTCGATCCGAGTACCAGTTTCATCGTGGGTACCGGTTTAGAGGAAAAGCCCAAGGGGGCTAAGGCTAGAAAGCAACTAGTGCTCCAGACTCCCCTCACTGAATCAGAATCTTCCGAGGCGGCTGGGGAGGATGATGATCATGATAGTGAAGACTCTCTTTCTTTTGGGGGTGAAGACGTAGTGGATCAACCGCTCGCCACACCAGATGAACTGACGGAGGATCCATCGCTTGCTACACAAGAGAAAGTAGTAAGGGAAGGACTGCCTCCCGCTGTGCCTGGTCCCTCACGCAAACGGGTCAGACGTGAGTCTTCTGACGGCAGAACGACCTTTTCTGTGAAAAGAGCCGCCGTTAGGTCTCGTGGGTTGCTTATCACCGAGAGGGGTAAAAATGCTGACGATGTTCCGGAGGTAAGACTACGTTGGAGCTATCTCCTTGTTGTGGTTTTCTTTTTCTTGGAGATATGACCTAATTATTTTTCTTTGTAGGCGTCTGACGAACCGGGCTCTCATGAACCGTCTGCCGCTCCTGAGGTTGATCCGGCCCTTGCTACTTTGATTAGCGGCATGTGTGCCGAGGTCCTTTCTGCGGGGGCTCTCTCAGCGGCGGTTGAGGACTCCCAAGTTGCTGAGGCCTCGGTCCGGGGTGACGAAGGTTTCCTCGGGCCTGTCTCCGAGATTGTTGAATTTCAGCAAGGCGTCGCCGATCTCGTCGCATCCCCTCCCGAGGGTGCCGGGGCGGAGGAGTCTATTATATTCGACTCGGAGGCCGCTGGTGGAGTGATTGTGGTGGCCGTAGGCGAACCTCAGCCTCCACACTCTTCTGCTAGTAAGATAAGCCAAATATTGACTAGTGAGGGGGCTTATTTACTCTATCAACATATCCTCCAAGTCAAATTGATTCATGGTTGTCTTGGCCCTACAGGTCCTGACCCTTTACTTCCCCCAGCGGATGTTCTTGGGGAAGGCTCGGCCTGCTGCGATCTGGGGGAAAGGAGCGTTTCTTCTCTTTCACCGACTCATGTCGAGGGGCCTCCCGCCAGCTCCGGAAAGATAGGAATGGAGCTTGTTCCGGGAGCGATGGTCTCCGCCTTATCCTCTGCTGCTTATACGACTTCGGAGATTGACTTCTCGGCCATGCCGAGCATTCAAGTTCTGCGGGCTGCTGAAGAGGAGTTGGCCGCTGTTCATGTGTCCTTCCGTACGGAGTTTGTTTCCCTTGTGGCAGGAGCGGCAGATTCTGTTACGTCTTCTTCAGTGTTGCCAGCTATACTCCCATTGACGTCAGCTTCTTCGGAGGCTCTGGACGAGGTATCTCAGGATGTGGTCGACAGCTTCTATCGCCATTTTAAGAGGGGCGTAGATGTTGCCGTAGAACGGGGGACCCCTTTTTTTCTGTCCCTACGGTGCGCTCGGGGTCAAATCGAAACTTTGAAAACTCTTCCTGGCGGGGTGGGGTTGGCTGCGCTCCTGGAGCCTAAGTTGGCAGAGGCTGATCAGCTCGTGACCCGATTGCTGGTGTTACGGCAAGCTGACTTGCCTGCTGCGATTGAGCGGGAGCGGGGCTTCCTTATCGCCGCTCAGGATAGGATAAAGCTCGCTCGAGACACTGCCGGGCCAGTTGTGAAGGGGGACCTTGACGAGCTTTCCGCTTCGTATGACAGGCTGGGTCGTCGAAGTCAAGCTTGTAGGGCTCGGGAAGAGACTGCTTCTCGTGGAATAGCTGACACGAAGGAGCGGATTCTCGCACTTCAGAGGGAACTGTCCTTCCTAGAGTCGGAGTTAAAGGCTGCTCATACGGAACAGGAGTCGGTCATTCAGGAGGCCGAGAAGGTTTTCCGATCTTCTTTTAACCTGGAGCGGGCTTTCAAGAAATTTGAGAACAACTGGCAAGCTCACGCTCATCTGGATGACACGACGGTACTGGCCCAAGAGGCGGAGCGTCGAGCTAAACAGAGATTTGAGCGGTCGATTGCCTTGCTGACGGACCGTCTCACGGCGTTATGTGCCCCGGAGCAGTGATCAGTTTTCTGTTTTCTTTCACTGTTTCCTTCTCTCTTTTTTTTCTTTTTGTCAAGGGATATGATCCCAGATGATGTAGTACTTTAAATTTTGAATAAATGAGCATGTTTTAACTCATCTTCTCTTTCTTGTACTTGTGGTGTTTGTGGAATTGGACCTGCTGGGAGATTATTTGTGGACCTGTTACCCTGGGCGTACCTTGGTTTTAGGTACGAGTAACAAGTTTCAAAGAGGAATACCTAGAACAACTTCGCGATAAGACAGCTATAGAAGTTTTTAGTATTCGAGAGAATGTTAGGGAGTAACTCGACTCCCGGGCATGATATGGGAGGGATGGGCGTGTACTGGAGACCCAGTATAGCATCTTTGGTCGACTGAGGACATTTGTGGTTATCGGAAGACATTTGTGGGCCTATTATCTTTAGGCGTACTCAGATCGTGGGTACAGATAGTAGGGTGAAACAGAACCGACATATTTGCTCAGAGGTTATGAGGACATGGCAAATATGCGGATTCTATTGTGGAATCTTCCTGCTCAGAGGTAATGCGGACATGGTAGGAGTGAATTCATGGAGGGTATTTGTGGTCAACAGAGGACTTTTTGTAGTCAACAGAGGATATTTGTGGTCAACAGAGGACATTTGTGGTCAACAGAGGACATTTGTGGACCTATTATCCTTGTCATACTCCGGTTGTGGGTACAGAGAATAGGTTAAAAGGGGACCGACATACTTACTCAGAGGTAATGAGGACATGGCAAGTATGAAGGTTTCTTCTACGGAGCCTTCCCACTCAGAGGTAATGAGGATATGGTAGGAGTGGGCTCAATAAAGAGGGGGTACATAAAACGACTCAGAGGTAATGAGGACATGGAAGTTCTATTTGAGGGGGCGGTTTGTTTTTGGTGGAAGTGAAACGACTCAGAGGTAATGAGGATATGGCCGTTTTTAGAAATTTGTGGATCGTTTACCCTTTTTGTGCACTGGAAGTGCGGGTATTAGATCATGAGGGAGGATCTCTTACCGGAAGAAAGTTCAGAGGTATGATCATACATGACTTACTATCTGAAAGAGTGACCGGGATGTGAGTTCAGAGGCACCAGCGGGTACATGACTCGATATTGTGAAAGTGTGAGTTTAGTGGCGCCAGCGGGCACATGACTCGATAATCTTGGATGTTGTGGATGTGAGTTCAGCGGTACGAGAGGGTACATGACTCGGGAATCTAGAGAGTGGTGAGAGTGAGTTCAGTGGTACGAGCAGGTACGTGACTCGTTGATCTGGAAAATGTGAGGATGAGTTCAGAGGTACCAGCGGGCACGTGACTCGAATGATTGTAGAATATGGGAATGAGTTCAGAGGTACCAGCGGGTACATGACTCTATGCATGGAACCAGAATATAAGTTCAGTGGTACGGGGAGGTACATAACTCGACACTCTGAGATGTCTCGAGGATTTTGTTTCAGACATAATACTTCTTCAGGAACTTGCCGTTGATGGACAACATGAGCAAGTCTCCATTTTGCTTTGCGAGGCGGTAGGCACCGTTGGAGAATATAGCTTCGATGATGAACGGGCCTTCCCATTTTGGTTGGAATTTGCCGGCGGTTTTATGCGTCATAACCATCGGCCTTCGAACCGCCAGAACGAGATCGCCTACTTGGAATGTTCTGACCTTGACCTTCTTGTTGAAAGCTCCGGAGATTCTGGCCTGATATAGTTCGATTTGCTGTTGAGCCAACATACGTTTCTCGTCTAGGGCCTCCAATTCCTGTAGTCGGCGATGGTAGTTTTCGTCTGTCGTCAACTGATGTGTGAGGGCGACGCGGAGTGAGGGGATCTGAGTCTCTAATGGGAAGACTGCCTCACTGCCGTACACCAGGGAAAATGGTGTATTCCCGGTGGCTGTTCGAACTGTGGTGCGATACGCCCATAAGCATTCGCCGAGCTTCTCGTTCCAGTCGTGCTTGTTAGAGGACATGAATTTCTTGAGTAGCTTGATTATGGTCTTGTTGAATGCTTATGCTAACCCGTTGGCTGCTGGGTTGTAAGGTGTCAAAGCAATATTTTGAATTTGGTGCTTGTCGCAGAACCGATAAAATGCGTGGCTTGCGAACTGTGGCCCATTGTCGTGAATGATCCTTCGGGGTAGTCCAAAGTGGTAGATGACATGATGCTTAAGGAAGCAGATCACGTTTGAAGTTTTTACCTCTGCCAATGGGATGGCTTCCGCCAATTTGGAGAAGTAATCGGTGATTGCGAGTATGAATCGATATCCTCTGGACGAAGGCGGGGTGATTGGGCCGACGATGTCCATACCCCATGCTTCGAATGGCCAAGAGGCCACGGTCGGATGCAGGAATTCAGATGGCTGGTGGATGAAGTTGGCGTAGATTTGGCAGGCTTTGCACTTTCGTGCATAATCTATTGCGTCTGCAACCATCGTGGGCCAGTAATAGCCCATTCGGCGAAGGCAGTCTTGCAGTTTCGGGCCAGGTTGGTGGGCTCCGCAGACACCATCATGGGCTTCGCGTACGGCTTCCTTGGCTTCTGTATTTGATAGACACCGAAGCAGCAACCCATCATAGGATCGGCGATACAGTATTTTCGTTTCCGTATCATAGAAAAATCTGAGAGAACGTCTTCTGATAGAAGTAGCTTTCTTCGGATTCTCTGGCAGGATGTCGTATACTACGAAGTCGATGAACGGATGTCTCCAGTCTGGTGCTTCGTTGACTGAAAGGGCGGAGTAGCTTTCCATGCATTGAACGTTATCCTTAGGACAGACCAGTTCACGGCCTATTATGTCGACCTGATGACGAGCGTAATTTGGCACAGCTAGGGAAACGGCCAAACCAGCTAGGGCATCAGCCTCAATATTCTGGAGTCTGGAGACATGTTCTATAAAGAATTCTCCCAGAGACGAGATGATGTCGATTGCTATTCGATGATACGGGATCATGTCTTCGTGGCGGACCTCGTACGACTCCCGAATCTGATTGACGATTAACTGTGAGTCGCCGTATGCTTCAAGATACTCTACCCCCAGCTCCTTTGCAAGTCGGAGGCCAATGACCAAGGCATTGTACTCGGCCACATTATTTGAACAGGGCTCTGTGAGTGAGTAGGCCCGATTGATCACCAAGCCTGAGGGAGAAATCAGCACCACTCCAACTCCAGCGACGATGTTGCCTTTGGGTCCAGTTCTCGAAGCGCCGTCAAAGAACATTCGCCAGATGGCATCATGGGAGACTGCATTTGAACTGGTGACCTCGTCCGATATCTCTTCATATACCCTAGTCGTCTCCGAACATGGATGGGCTGCTAGAAAGTTTGCCAGAGCCTGGCCTTTAACAGCCTTTTGCGGGACAAAGATCATGTGATATGGTGATAGTAATATCGCCCAGGTAGCAAGGCGAGAGCTGAGTGCCCCAGGTTTGGTCATGAGGACCCTGAGGGGGTTGATCCGCGATATCACGTGGATGGTTTGTCCCGTGACGTAGTGTCGCGTCTTCTGGATTGCGAACACGAGAGCAAGATACTCCTTCTCTACGGCTGTGTATCGGTATTCTGGCCCAATCATCTTCCGACTGAGGTAGTATATAGCTTGTTCGTGGCCCGCGTCATTGTTCTGTGCTAACAGAGCACCAAAAGAATGTTCTATAGCTCGCACATAGAGCAGGAATGGCTTCCCAGCAACAGGAGCTACCAGGACTGGGGGGTTCAACAAATATTCTTTGATGCTGTCGAAAGCGTGCTGGCATTCCTTATCCCATACGAAAGAGACTCCCTTCTTCATAAGATGGGTGAATGGTTGACATCGTCCGGAGAGATTAGAGATGAATCTCCTGATGTAAGCTAGCCTGCCTTGGAGGCCTCGGAGTTTGCAGAGATTTCTCGGGGGACCCATCTCCATGATTGCCTTTATTTTCTCGGGGTCGATGTGAATGCCCTGAGAAGTAATGACGAAACCCAGGAATTTCCCGCTGGAGACTCCCAAGAATAATTTCGTAGGGTTCATCTTTAAGTTGTGTGCTCGCATTAGGTCGAACACTGTCCTGAGATCTTGCAGATGATCTTCCTTCGAACGGCTTTTCATGGTGATGTCGTCGACGTAGCATTCCACTGTCTTGCGCAAGTGGTCTCTAAAGATGACGCTCATAGCTCTCTGGTAAGTAGCGCTAGCATTCCTTAAACCGAAGGGCATAATGGTGTAGCAATATGTACCAATCAGTGTTCGGAATGATGTGTGCTTCTCGTCGTCAGGGAACATCTTGATCTGGTTGTATCCTGAGAAGCCATCCATGAAGGACATACGTTTGAAGCCGCAGGTATTGTCGATCATAATATCTGTGATAGAGAGAGGGAATTCGTCTTTAGGGCATGCCTTATTCAGATTCCGGAAGTCAATGCATATTCGAATCTTCCTATTTTTCTTGAGAACTGGTACGATATTGGCTACCCAGTCTGGATGCTGCTCTTCACGAATGAAGCAGCTGGCTATCAGTTTGTTGACCTCGGCTTCAATAGAATTTATGACATCGGGGCGAAACCGTCGTTGCTGTTGCTTGACAGGTTTTGCATCCGGACGAATATTGAGTTTGTGGAGTGCTATCTCGGGGTCCAATCCTGGCATATCTTCATAGCTCCAGGCGAACACATCGATATACTCCTTGACGAGTTGGAGCAGCGACCCTCGCTCTTCATCTGTCAGGCACTGGCTGATGAAGATTAGTTTTGGGGAGGCTTCATCACCAAGATTAACTTGTATGACCTCATCTTCAGTGGGAGTTTCTCTTTGCTCGAAACGCTTCTTCCATTGTTCATCTAGCTATTGTGCCCATGGTTCTAGCTCGAGAAGTTCGGGGATGTCTTCGTCTTCTTCATAAGCGTCGGCGAATGCCATGTTGACTGACAAGACTTGTCTGAATGTATCTCCGATGCTGGTATCAGAGTCAGAAGTTGGTGATCCGGTCGAATGTGAATGCCAGTCACATTCTTCATCTGAACTTTCAGGGGTCATCGTGGGTGTCACATACCCTAATCCACATCGTGTCTTGCTATAGTAGTCCCGTGGTTTGCCAGCCGGGACCGGGGGCTTCAAAGGTAATCGTCGTCCAGTACCGTAGTTCAAACCCGGTGTCGTTTCTATATCATACCCCTGTTTCTGCATGAGGTATCTAGATTGGGGGCTATAAAGATACAGAGGTAGTCTTCCGGCATCCGATCCAAGGTCGACTTCTTCTATGGTGAAGGGATGCGGATCGTCCTTCCGGCCGAAGATGATTGGATGGTCCCCTCCCTCGATTATTCGGTAAACGTCTTCTGCTGGAGTAAGCTGGATTGTGGTGTAGACATTTGTCACCTGTATGTGTAGGTGAGTGCCTATACCGTGTTCCATAGCGTACATTGTACAAAGCTTATTAAGCTCGAGGTAGTTCAAAGATAGCCCTTTATTGATAAAGTAAGGTATCTTTTCTAGGGGGATTACATCATCTACGGAGGGAACATCAGTGTGGACAACCACATACTTGGCTAGCTCCGATTCCTCTTTGGCTACCCCTTGTGTGAATGAAGACTGAGAGGACGACCTGGGAAGTTTGATCGTCAGCAGTTCAGTTGATGGAGCTGAGCGTAGAGTTGTTGGTAGACTAGCAACCCCCAGTTTGGTACTCGATGTGGGGCGAGGAGTGGCTGGTTCGCTAGAAGTGTCAGACCTTGCATCGGGGTGACGACCCTTCTTGGGAAGGCGTATCGTCAGTGGCTTGTCGGAGGGATTGAGCTTCTCCGTTTGGGACTGACCGACTCTCGGCAGTCTGATTGTTAGTGGCCCTGTTGTGGATCTTGGCACTTGGCCAGACCTTGGCAGCCGGACCTGCCCGATTTGCGAGCTTGGAGGTGGATTGTCAGAGGCTCTTCTGATCCTGTGGCTGTCTCGGTACTAGCTTGTACGTCTCCTTCACCAAGATGCTTCTTCGATTTTTTGTATAGGCAGGAGTCTGAGTAGTAAGATTCGACCCCTTTGAAGGGATCGATATCAGCAAATTCTGTCCTCACGAATTCGTGTTTGTCGACATATTTGAAACACTGGTGCAGCGTGGAAGGCACGATCATATAATCGTGTATCCATGGGCGCCCCAAGAGGATGTTGTAAGAAGTGTCTGCATCGATGACGTAGCAGGTGACTTTGGATTGGAGGTCGCCAATTTGACACTTCAGACGAATCTTCCCAATAGGGTAGCTCCTGCCCAAATTGAAACCGCTGATGGCGGTGCTTGTAGGCATCAGGCGATGTATTAGAATGCGGAGATGATGTAGCAGACCCTTCGGGATAATGCTTATGGAAGAGCCAGGATCAATGTGTATCCGATCCACCTTTACGTCGCCGATGTATCCAGTGTAGTATAGTGGGTGATCGTGCAGATTAGTTTTGATGAGCATATCTTGCAGAGTGAAGACGATGTTTGGCATTGCGCCAGTGCAGGCACTATCCTGGAGATCCACAGGTGAGTCCTCCCCGGTGAGGTTGGATTGAGCCAGATAGGCATCGACATTTTGGAGTGCTTCGCTCAATGCAATACGAACATCTTTGGAGAGCCTTAGGAGTTCGTACAGTGACAACTTGGCGGGTGTGTTAGCCAATTGCGCTAAGATGTCAAAGTTGTAGGGCTTCTCCAGCCCTTGGGCTGCCTCTTTTCGGAGGGATTTGTCAAAGCGAGTCTCCCTCGGCCTAGGCTTGTTGGTCGTCGAAGGCTGAGCCGGTCCCGGAACATCAGCTGTAGTGGGTTGATGATTTTCAGCTGGATTGTTAACCACAGGTTGGGATTGCGCCCCAGACCACGTGACGACGGCTGTAGCTTCCTCGATGTCTGCCGAGATTGTGCGGCAGGATCTAATTTTTTTATTCTTTTTCTTGCAGATAGAAGACGATATGGGCCGAGTCACTTCCGATACCAAGTCTGGATGGATCCACATGACCTTCCCTCGTGATGTGGTGAGGGGCACTAAACTAGCAGCCTGATCTCGGGGAGGTGGAAGATTAGTAATCTCCATTGTCGCCAGAGGGATGGGGACCACCCCGTCTTGAGTTTCCGTCGGAGAGAAGCTGCCGAATTGTACTGACACCATATTGGCTGCCACCGTTACCTCTTCGAAATCGATGGCCAAAGCGTTCGAATCGATGAGGTTTTGGATGTACCATTTCAGCTGGTAGCAGTCGTGTGTAGCATGGTGGACGTAGCGATGATAATGGCAGTACTTTGGGTTCTCAATCTCTGTCGGCCGCGGTTCCCGCCTTGGTGGAGGAAGCTGAATTTTGTCCCCTTATATAAGCATGTCCAAGATGGGCTTGACGTGACCGTCTTCGAAGGAGTAAGTGATTTGCGGCCATTGGTTGTCTGCCGGCTTTGGCTCAGGTTTCTGTGCCGTGTCGGCCACCATAGCCTGCTTGCCCCTACCGTCCCGATTGTTGGAGGGACTACCCCCATTATCATTATTGGTGTTAGGACGCTTGCCCTTGTTCTCTCCGTCCGAGATGTACAATCCCAGCTGGCGAGCCTTCTTCAATCGTTCTTCAGCGCTTGTGGCGCTGATGATGAACGTCTTCCAGTCCTTGAATTGACTTTCGCCCATCCAGAGACTGATTGTTGGGAGGAGTCTCTTTTGGCAAATTTCAATCAAGGAGGAATCTAGATTTTCAGAGGGCAACTTCATGGCGGTTTGGCGGAACCGCTCGATGTAGTTCCTTGTCAGCTCTTTCTCCCCTTGGATGACGTCCATGAGGGTGGACATGGTGATATCCTGCCCTACTTCGTAGAATCTCTCTAAGAACATACGCTTGAAGCCGGCGAAGGAGTGGATGCAGTTGTCCGGCAGGTTGCGATACCAGTCGAAGGCGACTCCTTCTAATGCCCCGATGAATAATCGTGTGAGAATGGCATCGTCATGGGGCAGATGGTCGGTGGTGACCTCGAAGTAAGTGATGTACCGACTTGCCGAGGTCTTGCCATCATAAGGATTGATATTGAACGGTTTATATCTTGGTGGGAATAGAACATCTCTCCATACAGCAGGGTACGGTTGCCGTATTTTGAGGTCTTGAGAGTTTTCTCGAGCGTGGAACATGGCTCGGAGCTCCTGGACCTCTCTTCTTGCCTCGCGTGCTTCGTCTACGGCGGTGGAGGCCGTTGTTTCCGAAGGTTTGTTGCCCGGGTTTGGCGCCGCCGAATTCGAGTCCGCATTGACCGCGGGACCCGCGCTTGTTTGGCCAGGCGTCCCTCCTTGCAGAGTTGGAAGGGCCGCTTTGATCTCGTCTACAGACTTGACCAAAGCAAGCAATATGGCTTCGAGACTGTCGATGCACTGGCGATCACTGGAACCTCCTTGGTTGCTATCTGTCATGAATACCGTCTTCACATGAGGAGAGATAGACGGAGCGGTGGAGGAAGTGCCCTCTGAATCGTATCCCTGTAGCGAGAAATCATCGGGGTATGTGGGTATATTCCCTTCTGATTCAGACTCGGAAGGAACAGTACCCCCAATCTCCGAGTTCGCCTTGTCTTGGGAGTTGTGGATATCGTCGGGGACGTCGAGGTTTGCTGCATCCGATGGGAGAGATGTCTCCCCTGGCTCGTCTTCTTGGAACATTGGGTTGCTGTGGAGGCTCGGAGGGGTGCTACCCCCAGCCCCAGCAACCCCATGCGTTGTGGACGACGAATCTTCCACTGTAGCAGATTTCGTCTTAGAGCGGGTACCTTGGAAAACTCCGGTGGTGGGCACCCGCTTAGACGATAGTCTTTTAGTCGCAGTGGTTGAGATCTTCCGGCTGGGAACATTCATTTTTTTCCCCTTTCCATCAGCGGGGACTTTCCGAGCAGAGTTGCAGGAGACGACGGGTAGTGCCTCGTCTTCTGAAGATGGCTGTTGTAGTCTTTGAAAGACAGACTGCCGGTCTTCTTGCGTATTGCAGCAGCAGTTGACGATGACTTGGGTGCAGTGACGTCCGTGGGAGGACTCTTTGCACCGCGATGCATCTTCTCTTTCCTTGCGTTTGTGGAGGATGGCCTCACGCAAGTCACTTGCTTTAATGGCTCAGGAATTCCGGGCACGCGAGTGTGTTGGCCTCCCGCCTGCTCCCTGATTCGAAGGTAGCTCGTATACTTGCCTTCGCTCGTTACTGGGAGATGCTTGATGACTATCCTGCCCATTGGCCGCAGAAGGCATGGTACGAGTAGCCTTATACAACTTTTCATTAGAGGCCCGCGTGACAATCAGCGGGACGCTCCGATAGTCAGAGGTTGGGGCAGCTGACTGGGCTTTGTGAGCCTGCGCTGCCCTAGACTTCTTCCTTTTAGCACTTACGGGTGCGTAATAGGAAGAGTCCAAGTTGGGTACCACAGAGTCTGGCTTATCATCCAGAGAACCATCAGGGTCAGGACCGCACGAGAGACGGTCGAAGACCGATCGAGAGAAGCGTGGAATAGACGCTATGCGGCTAGGATTGGAAGCCGTACAGGCTGTCTGCATGCGGCTGTCTTTAGCTGACGGATGAGTTGTTTTTGTGTGACTAGGAGTCACGACCGTGCAGGCTGGCCGCATACGGTTGGCAATTATGGCCGCATGGGTTTTCTGCAAGTGATTGACTTCAGTAACCGCATAAGCTTCGTCCATGCGGTTGGCAACTGTAGCCGCATAAGCTATACGGCTGACAGATGTGGCCGCGTGAGTTTTCTTCCTGCGGCTGGCGGATGTAACCGCATAGGCTTTCTCCATGCGGCTAGAACCCTTATACGGCTCGGATCGCATAGAGTTCCTCTTTGCCCCTGCAAGTCCAGCATCATAATATTTTCTTCTGCCGGACTTGGGGACAGCAGAGTCGTCTATGATCTGAAGTGGGGCTACATGAGAGTCTTCTCCGCCGTTTTGAGCGACATAGGGTATCTCTGCAAGAGCTTCAGTAGGAACGAATGATCGAGGTCTCCACTTCTTGCGGGCCTTCTTTGTGCGGGCTCGCTTCTGGACCGGGCCAGCGCTCTTGTCGAAGAGCATTTCTTCGAATGCCTGTTGGTCGAACCGGGCGACCATCTTCTGTTGCGTGGAGCCAAGCTTGGCTGCATCCGATTGCGTCACCAACTCCTCAGCCATGGAGAAGTTTGTCCCCAGCAGAGTCGCCATCGTGTTTGTCATGAAATATAAAAGAGCAGAACAGTTTTATAGGAGGAATGGACTTTTACTTCATGTTACAAACTCGCTTGTACAAAGAAAGCCTAGGGACGAAAACCTAGGTACAGCAATCTAAGTACAATTATTTATTTTTGATTCTGGGGGTGACGATAGAGGCTCGGGAAAGCGACGGCAGCTCTGCCTTACTCCTTGGACGATCGGACGTAGCCTTGGTTCCTGTGACGAGATGCTTGGCGTTGACGAAGAAATGCTCTTCTTGCTCTCCTCGTATTGCTCTTCTGGCTTCTCTCTCTCTGGATTGATCTCTGTGTATTTTTCTCTCTGATTATTGGGGGAGCCTCTCTCTGTGTATGCGTATCTCTCTTCGTAAGTATTCTCCTTTTGCAAGGAAATGGCATCCTGCTATTTATAATAGTGGGGGGAATCATTAGGGTTTGTAATGATTGCCCATTCTCAAAGTGGCGGCGGCCTGGTAAATGATCAATCAGGACCATTAATCTTGAGCATGAAGGATCTGGGCCATTAATAAGGATTATGCCAAATCATGTCAGTAATTAATGTTGATTGCAATAAATCCCCATTATGATGATTTGCTGATATCCGTAAATCTAAATGAATCAATTTAATTTATTCTCTTGCCACGTGTCCCAAATCATTGGGATCTGACCCAAAATTTGATTATCTTTAGGACACGTGTCTTGTCATCCTTGTTGAGCCGCATGAGGAGTGTTTATATTTGGGCCGCATGAAGGTCGTCATGACCGAGCCGCATGAAAGATTTCATGACCGAGCCGCATGAATAGTCTCTATACTCGAACCGCATGAAGGTTGTCATGACCGAGCCGCATGAATATGTTCATGACCGAGCCGCATGGGGGTCTTCATGGCCGAGCTGTATGAGAGTCTTCATGGCCGAGCCGCATGGATTTCTTTTATGGCCGAGCCGCATGGGGGACCTTCATGATTGAACCATATAGGTTTTTCTGTACTGGCCGTATGAACTCGTCTAGTCTGGCCGCATAAACTTGCCTCGAAGCTGTGAAGATTTTATCCAGTTTCCTAGGAAGATAGTGCTTTTGTGTCAGCCATTATGACTACTTCACGTCAGGGCTGTCAGCTGTCAGCCGTCAGCCGTCAGAGCATTAATTGTGTTTGGATGACGCTGGATACAGCTGTTCTGAAAAGACACGTGGCTTCCCTCTGCGGGCCGCATGGAGTCCACTCGAGTTGCCTATTGTGTTTGAGCCGCATGGGACTCCTGAGCCGCATGCGGCTCCTTGGCCGCATAGATCATTTTTCTCTTCTTTTTCATGCTTCTACAACTCTAACAACTGAACACCACTGAACAACCATACATTCACTCATATCTATTTGAACTCTCCCTCACTCACACTCCTCACTGACACACACCTAACTCTGATACATGGATGTATCCTCTAAATCCCTACTGTCCTAACCATGTATACTGTACTAGAATCATTAAACTGAACTAGAATCATTAAACTGTAATGCCAAAACTCTCTCAACTTTAGTTCTACAGAATTTTAATCAGACTCCAAATTTGCTTCTTGTGAAATCTCTAATTTCCATCTTGGACTAGGTAATAAATTGGAATTCTGAAAGTCCTAATAATCAGAGAAAAATCATGAACCAGTAACGATCAGAACGTGATAATGATGAGTAGCCCAGTTATTTCTTTGTCAATGAATACTATATATTAAGTCCATCCAACAACTGTGTGAATATGGATCAACTAATCCAATTTGATTCTTGGACATCTTATAAGAAATTGGTTCCTTTCTGAGATCCAGAACTCTAATGAAAATCATGCTTCAAATAATTTTTAACATTGATATAATCGAAATATTTTACCATATGTTACCAAGCCTTCACCAAGAGACTCCATATTTTTAATAATCAAAGATCAAGTGCCTCCTCTCCTTTCACCTCATGGTGTCATCTGAAGGCAAAAAACTAAGGCATGGTTTGGTAGTGCTGAAAAGCAGAAGCAGCTTTTGGAAACAGTTCCTGCCTCCTGCTTTCACCTCATGGTGTCATAATGTAAGATTTTATGCTATAAATTATCAGTTTCCTTTGGGAACAAGAGGACATCTAAGCCACTGTAATGGTGGTAAACCTTTGTGAGTTATATGACCCAATATCACGAACTCTTTAATTTGAGAAGATACGGTACACAAATTGATTTACAGATGTTCATAGGGACCTGCCTGATTTATACGATTGATAATTGAATTAGTAGTAGCATATGGATCACATGTGCATATTGTTGTATGCTTTTAGTTCACATGTCAATTTTAACCTGCTTTGAAGTGTTTGTTAAATAAAGTCTTGTGTGTTCATGAGAAATGCTTATTGCTTCTAGGATATGATTGGCAAAAGGGTACTGGTATAAATCATTAAGAAATTGAGAAGGCCTACTGCTAACCTACTACCCTACGGCAGTTTTCCCTGTATATAAATCGGAGTATACGGATAAGCATATAGGGAAAAATCTGATAGACGGAATACCATTCCCCTGCAAGAGGAACTATGAGTACCCATGAAGACTAGTTAGTTATACCATGGAGAGGATAAACTGTATATCAGATATCTGATATACAGTTCGTAGAAAAGGTCTCACCCATGAGTACCCATAGGTATCAGACTATGAGCTAATTCACCCATGAGTACCCATAGGTATACAGATATCACAGCTCAAAATCATGGGTACTCATAGTCTTCGGAATTACTTCCTGTATATATCACGGCAATAGAGGATAAACTGTATATCAGATATCACAGTATATGGATAAGCATATATCAGATTCTTCACTAAATCGGAGTTTTTCCTGTATATAAATCAATGATCTATCAGATATTTTCAAAGCCTTGAAATTTATTGTAGAATATTTTGATTTGAATGCCAATTTTTTCCATTTTTGTGGATTAACTTGCTTTGAAGATATATATAATGACTAGAAACAGACGGAATGGTATTCTCTATCTGCTAGATTTTGCTTCGATCAACTAAAATGTTGTTGCGAAGCTTTAGAATTTGATTTCTATGTAACTGTAAAAGTGTCTCCTCTATGACTTGATTGGATGACCTGGGCTACAAAAATATGAATTCATGGTATTTACACTTGGCAAACACCTTTTCCATGTGCTCATAGTTTATCAATTTCAGTTTGTACATACACATGTACTAATCAAGCATTTTTTTTCCAGATGGTGGAGCTGATTTACCACCTACTATCCCCTCAAATTCGTTGGGTAGGACTACAAGGTCAACACCATCTTTGGGAACGAATCTCAGTTCTTTTGAACCATCGCACAGGTTTAGTAGTTGTGATAACGCCTGTCAAAATTCAACTGAAGCTCCAAGAGGCTCCCTCGGTAAATAATCTATTCAATTAGCAAAAATAAATAAACTATGTTCATAAGAAACTATGCTCCTAGGTTTGTATAGACAAATAATGATCAAATCTTTTTTTTCCTAGGTGGTGGAAAAAGTTTACCACCTACTATGCCCTCAAAGACGTTGGGTATGACTACAAGGTTAACAACATCAACTTTGGGTACAAATGGCAATTATTCTGGTGGTGGAATTGGTTTGAACCCTCGTAGGTCTTCGTCAAACTTGAATGTGACTGCAAGAGTAGCACCTACTCCATCTTTGGGAATAAATCTCAATTCTTCTGAACCATTGCAAAGGACTAGTTGTTCTGATGATACCTTTGATAATTCAGCTGAAGATTCAATACGCTCTACTAACTTCCACGATAAATAATCAATCCAATTAGCGAAAATGAATAAATTCTGCTCTTAAGGAACTATGCTCTTTAATAATGTTTATTGTGCTTGGTTTGTCATATTAGCATCAGATGCAAGAAACTCTGTTCCTAAGAAAACGAGAGGGTTTTCTAGAGCAATTAAACTTCCAACATCATACTGACCTCAGGTAAGAGGATTGAAATTTATCTTGATGAGGATTTGGGGGTGCCTGTGGGTCAAGTTCGAAACATATCTAGCTTATTATCTCACGAGTATGGTTACCAAGTTCGGAACAACGCCCCGCTGACTCAAGCATACTGGGATGACATTGATGAAGATACTATGCAGAAACTAATAGATGGAGTCACTGTGAGTATAAAATATTATTCATTTATAACTCAATTCTTATATAATGACTAGTAACTTACAAATTCTGTTATGATTTAGACAAATTTTGAAATAGATACAAAGGACCCAAGATGGTACAAGTATATTTGCGATAATATGAGAAATAGGTACAATAATTATAAACACAAACTCGCCAAGTATTATAAGAGCTGTGAGTCAGATGAGGTAGCCCGGGAAAATCTGCCTCTAGAGCTTCTAAGAGACTATTAGAGTGGGAGTGGTTATGTGACCATTTCATGAGTGATAAATACCGGATAACTTTTCACTTTTAACCTATTATTGATTTCTTTTTTTATTCTGTACATGTCAAGTTCTTGATTATATATATGCATTAAATGCCTCTAATTAAAATGTTATGGTTGTATCTTGTAGTTAAAGTTGTTTTTGTAATTAAGTACCATTTTTATTTTAATATAATTGAACCAAATAAGTTTTTGTTTTCTGCAGAAAAGATCTGAAGTCAATTCAATTAATCGGTCAAAGAAACCATGGAATCATTGTGGTGGCTCACGGCCATTCTTATTGTATTATCATGATCATGTTGAGGTAATGACATAATTATTTTCATTTTAAAGTTTGTGAATATCAATATCAGTATTTGGATCATTATATGTGTATGATGTTATTAGGGTGGTTCACAATTTCCTGATATCGATACATGGGGTACAACTCATATGTCAAAAAAGAAGAAAGATTGGGTTAATGATGCAGCAAAGGACGCACATGTAAGTATACATTCTACTTGGTTAAAAAACTATTTCTATTGTATAATAGAGTAATATTGTTTTGCTTTTAACTAATCAAATATTATTTTTACAGGATGAGATGATGAAAAAAAGAATGATTATCTTGAGAAAATCACTGAGTTGTATCCTGAGGGAACTCCGATGGATGAGCTTGTTGTAGCCCCAAATGTAGGCACTAAGATTATGGAAGATGTGATTGGACGTGGGTGTGGTAGGACGATTCGTAGAGCTGGAAAGAGGCAAATTCGAGAAACTAGTTTGTCATCTTCATCTAATACATCTTCATTTGCCTTAAATAAAGAAGTACAAGAGTTGCAGGCTCAGCTTCAGATGGAGAAGAAAGCTAGGATGAGAGTTGTTGCTGAACACGAGGAACAAAAGGCTCAATGGGGTTTTGTGATGCAACAACTACAAGTACTTGTTCCCGAATTTTTAATTCCTGAACCCACTCCTTTATTTCATGAAGACGATGAAGATGGTGATGAGAGCGACCACAACTCATCTGATCTTACTTAGATTATATATTTTGGGGTTGTAGTTTACTTATAAATACTTTTGTTGACAATTATTTTATTTTTGTGGACTACATATCGTTGTTTTGAGTAATGATAAATATAATATAATAACATTCAAATTTGATTTTGTTTAATTTATTTCTAGTTTTCGAGAATAAAATTGTATGGCACCTAATATGACTACTTAAATGTGTAGTCTCCATAGACTATTTTGTATGACTAATTGTTTGGTCGCCTTAGATATGGTACGTATATTTCGTCACAATGTAAAATCTTCTACTACAATAAACTAGTAGCCAAAGATTACCTATGGTGACCATACGATCAATAATAGTCACCACAAGTAACATATGGTGGTTAATAATAGTCTCCATATACTGTCTATTATTACCAATCATAGTCCCCATAGAACGTTTAGACGACCAATAATAGTCGTCATAGAATATCTTTGGCGGTTAATAATAGTTTCCAATTACTACCTATTGTGACCAATTATAGTTGCCATAGAGTGTTTTAGGCAACCAAATATAGTCGTTACATAATACCTTTAGCGGTCAGTAATAGTCTCCACACACTACTTATTGTGACCAATCATAGTCGCCATATAGTATCTTAGGCGACCAATAATAGTCGCCACATACTACCTTTGGCGATCAATAGCAGTCTCCACACACTACCTATTGCGACCAAGCATAGACACCAAAAAGTCTCTTAAGCGACAAATGATAGTTGCCATAAACTAACTATTATGACTAATCATAGTCACCACATACATCCTTGGGGGACCAATGATAATCGCCACATACTACCTATTGCAACCAAATGTAGTCACCAAAGACTACCTATTACAACTATTTTAGTCGCCAAAGATATTGGCACATCCTTCATTCAACAACCTAAGGCGACAAAGTCTTCTTGGCCAAACGTTTGGAACAACAAAGATATTTTTTTACAAAAATGTAGTAGCCAAAGATCTTTTGCAACTAAAATGCTTAATTAGTCGTCCCAGACTTTGGGTCAGGAGCCTGAGGCGACGATGCTTGCGACCAAGGAATTTGGTGGCGATAAACCTTAGGCAACTAATTTTGCATTTAGGTGACAAAAAACTACTAGTCGCCTAAAGCCCTTATTCTAGTAGTGTAATCAACCATGGAGTAAAGATAAGAGTTTGTAAAACCCCTAATTTTTCTACCATTTTTTTTTCTTTTTTATAACTTTGGTTTTTATATTAATTGCGTATTGTACGTCGCGCGCCAATTTACATTTTCCGTATTTTGCTCGTCGAGTGCGAATGTGTGCGAGGTACACCTTTTTTAGAAAAATATTTTTATTTTACATAGGAAAAGTACATGTTCAAACAAATGTAATAAATATTTTTATTTTGTATAAAAGAGTTATTTTATTCGTCGTTTAAAAATAAGTAGTGATTTAAAAATTTTGGTTTATAAAATATATTCCTGGTATTTTACGAAATTTGGAATTTGTTTACTAATATATTTTTGTTATTTATAAAAGCTATTTTATGATTTAATATTTAAGTAATTATCTTGATTTTCGAAATTAATTAATGTTATATTTTAATATTTATGAAAAAGGTATTTAAAATTTTGTTTTATTTAATATTTGAATTATTTTGATAATTTAAATTTGGAAAAGATTTTATTTTAAATAGACAGAAGTTTATCTAGATTGATTTGGATTTGATTGCTTAATTTCTAAATCGATTTAAACAAAAAGGAATTATCCATCAGGGTTTAAACCATTACAAGTCCTTATCCAACTGGGAATTTCTACCTCCTATATAAGGAGAGGTACTCATCCATAAATTATCCACAGATTATGCATTGTGTCTGTGCCACCCACCTACTATATCCCCACTATACAAATACATTGTCCCCATGTCCGACAGTCCCGGACACCATCCTCCGTCATTCCCGGGTCACACAGGACACAAAAACCATCCCGACACGACATTCCTAACCCTAGCCTACTGCCTCCCTCAGCGCTACCGTCACCAGCCTCGCCATCCAGTCAGACCACCACTTACCACCGGCAAACTCCTCCTTGCCATTTGCAGCAGCCAACTCCGACTACCGCCTCCACCGCTCACCGCCAACTCCACAGTGACCATCGCCACCAAATTCCTCCCAGCCACCGTGTTCACCTACTCCTCCCCGACAATACTGACCACCCTTCCAGAACCACCGTCACCGTCATCACCACCGCTGCAACCATCCTCCCCGTGCCGTCAACCCCGACAAATCAACCCAAGATAATCCCACGTCTCCCTGGCAGCAAGCACCCCGCCGATCCCCTGGTCTCGAGCAGTACATCCCCTCGCTGTACCCCTACCACCGCCGAGACACCCCCATGATCGTCACCTAAACACCGCCGTTTTTCCCTCCGACCGCCGGAGTACCACTGGCCGACCTTCCGACCTCCCGACTTTCCTGACCAAACCCCACCACCACAACCACAATCACACTAAAACCCCACAAGATAAAACACCACCCACCTTACCTCCACCGGAGTCGCACCCGGCCGCCGCTCCGAAGAAACAGTCGGGACCGCCGCCTCCCTCTGGTGTCGCGAGCCCGACCGTCCTCCACTGTACCCCGCGTTTCCAGATCTGGCCACTCGTCGAGTCCTCCTCCATCGCGACCGTGCCCCTTCCTTTGCCGTCGGCGTGGCCTAGTCGCCGTCTCCTGCGCTGAAGTCCCCGCGCCCTTCCTCCTTCTCCGGCCGCCGTGTATACGCTGCCTTCCCCTTCAAGTGGGTGTGCATACCGCCCGATCGAACCCTCTCCTCAACCCCTCCTCTCCGTCCAGCTCTCTTCCCTTCTTCCCTCTTCTTCTCGTTCTCCCACTCGCTCTTCCTCCTTTTGTCTCAACTCAACGACTTCAGACCTCTCTCTCTCTCTTACTTCTCTCTTTACTTTCTTCACAAAAGAGAGTTGGTATATTGCTTCCTTTCTGTTGTCAGTATTATTATTAGTTTATTATTTTATAATATAATTTGTTATTATAATTATTGCCTTATAAAAAGGTATATGTTTTAAACACATATATAAGTTAAAATACAGGTTTTAGTTACTGTAATTAATATTATTTATAATAATATTTTATTATTAATTGGTTCCATGAATACCTATATTGTTATTTGAAATATTACTAAATATATGGTCATATTATTTTATAGTGTCTTATTATTACTATTGTCAGGATACATATATATATACAATTTTCATAGCTTGTTTATTATTATTATTATTACTATTACTACTATTACTAGTACTAGTACTACTACTATTACTACTATTAATAGTACTAGTACTATTCTTACTAGTACTAGTACTAGTACTATTACTAGTACTATTACTAGTACTAGTATTATTATTACTATTATTATTAATATTATTATTACGATTACTATTACTATTATTATTATTATTATTATTATTATTATTATTATTATTATTATTATTATTATTATTACAGTTAGCATCTGTATCTATAGATAAACTAATAAAAAAAATTTCATTAAACTTTAGTATTAATATTTTGTAATTATCATTAGTATTATTTACATCATTTTATTAAATAAATGACTATTTTTCTAGAAAGTATTTTGTAGCAAACACATAGTTTGTGCTTAATATAATCTCAAAATATGGTTCTTAGCCGTAAATAATTTTCTAATATTATCTTCTTTCGCTTATGATATTTTTGATGTAGGTTTCAGTCTAAAATATTATTTTGACAAAAACTTACAATTTTGCTTTAAAACGACTTTCGATTTTTTGGGTATTTGTTTGAAATCATATTTTTGATAATAAATAGTTTTCAAATTATAATTGAGTAGTATTCATCTAAAAACATATTTACTAATAAAATATAGTTTTAAATTATCATATATATTTTCAAATAGTTAAGTAAAATATTTTACTAAGTAAAAGTATAGTTTTTGACCTAAAACGATTTTACTAACTACCTAAAAATAATAATTTTGGATGATAAAATATATTTCTTTTCAAGGACTATAAATATTTTCTAAATCATATATTTTCTTATTTATCAAACTTCTTTGATTATCCTTCCGTCCGTGACTAAACCCATTATTCTCGTTTTCTTACCAAATTTGTACTTTATTATGTCGACTCTAACTAATTTGACCCTTCTAGACCCAATGGAACTGTCTGTGCCACCATCAGAGGCCACCTTGCATAATTGTTACACCGAAGTCGCAGTTCGTACCACCTTGATCATTGCAGTACACCAGGCGTCCTACCAGGCAAGATACCTTACCATTTGCTGTTTATTTATTTTAGCTCATATTTCATGCACTATTCATTATTTTTCCATTTATTTCCATTCCATCAATTTCTAGATCTAGAATTAGAATTCCAACACCAGTTCTCCACCAAAGCTACTCATTTTTTTTCAATTGGAGAACTAGAGGCTTGGAGCACAAGAGGAAGTTTGAAAAGGAGAGAAATGAGGATCGTGTCCGAATCGGCTTTCTCATGTCCAAATTTGGAGTTCTCCAAAGGAGGGACACACAAGTTGGTAATTCTCTTTTTTTTTTACCAATTTGATGGTTAGGAACACCAATTGGACCCATAGGAACCTTCAAATATGTGGAATTGACTCTCTAATGCTAGATATAGGTATTAGAAGCCTTCAATTAGGTAGATTTAGGTTTCTGCTATGAGAAATGTTGATTTCTATTATCATTTTGTGTTAATTATGAATTTTGATCACTAAGTGTTTGACACTTGTTCCCAAAGAAAATTTTGATGTTAATTTGGCTTGTGCTTGTGTCCACAATTGGATACATAATGATCGTGTCATGGCACGCCATGATACACATGGTTAATTTGGGGAATAGTCCATATTGAAAGATGCGTGTCATACAGTCATGAGAGTGTATGTGCATAAGGTGTTCAGGTAGTGTCCCTGTGCACGTATGTGTGTGCTAGTGTTTAGGGTACAACAACATGTACCAGTAGGGAGTTTTATCATCCATAGTGCGTGTGTGTATTGTCACGACCCGCATATGAATGATAAGAATTGGTATGATAATGATAATTTGGGGAATAGTGCATATTGAGAGATATGTGTCCTATAGTCATGAGAGTGTAAGTGTGTAAGGTGTTCAGGTAGTATCGCTGTGCACATATGTGTGTGCTAGTGTTTAGGGTGCAACAGTGTATACCAGTAGGGAGTTCTATCATCCATAGTGTGTGTGTGTGTATGGAATGGGTGTTCAGTGAGGAAGCATGCATAGAAGGGTCTGTAACAGCTTGTGCAGGCAGTGTCTAGCTACAAGGATAGAGGCTTTAGGCCACAAAATCTTAGACGACCAAAATTTTTGTTCGTTCATACTAATCTTTAATGACTAAAAATTAATGTTGTCATCTAAAGTCCTCTAAATTTAAAAAAAATGTGAACTCTCTAGCGACTATTAGTTAGTTTAGGCGACGAATTTTTTTTTTTTTACAAGAGAAAAGTAAGACCACTAGAAAAATATTCTCACATAAAGTAAAGGGAATAGTAAATTTAAGACGACTAAACAAAATATTCTAGCCTAAAGTAGAGGCTTCTCGCCTAAAGGAGGGGGAATACTAAATTTAAGACGACTAAAAAAATTATTTTTCGTCTAAATTAGAGGGAATACTAAATTTAAGACGACTAAAAAAATACTCACCTAAAATAGGAATTTCTCCTCTAAAGTAGGAAAAATATTAAATTTAAGACGACTAACAATACGTTCTCGCCTAAAGTTAAGGAATAATAAATTTCTCGCCAAAATAAGTTTAGGTGATAGATGGAAATTAGTCAGCCGCAACCCAAAGAGAGTAATTCTACGGGGACACATTTTCATTGACATACTCTATAGCCATACTGATGTCGCAAGTGATATGGTATGTCCACGTCAACCTTAAAAAGAAAAATTAATTAAAGGATAATAATAACCATTTTTGGCATGTAAATAGACAATTTTGACATTTTATTACTAGTTTTTGGCATGTAGATGGGTAGTTTTGGCTTGTATAAGTAATTAAGACCCAAAGATTAATGAGTAATTCTATGGGGACACATTTTCATTGGTATATTCTATAGCCATACTAATGTGGCAAGTGATATAGCGTGTCCATGTTTGCCTTAGAAAGAGGAATTAATTAAAGGCTAGTAACTACTAGGTTTTGGCATGTAGATAGACAATTTTGACATTTCATTACCAGTTTTTGGCATGTAGATGGCATGTATGAGTAATTAAGATGCAAAGATTAATTCAGATCAGCAGTTTATGACTTTTCTGTCTCAAATATTACCACTTATTTGTGGCTCGTTATTAGTGATAAGTGATGACAAATTCTTCTTCAATAGATCCACTACTTTTGGGATCCTTTTCATTGTATTTAATTTCGGATACATAAGATATCAATCACAAGGTAAAGTCTACAATAGGAATGATTTGACTTTCTTTCCTCAAATATTACCACATAAAATTGGTATCTTGATATCCATCACAAGGCTAAGCCATAATTCTCAATTCATATCCCATGTTTTACTCATTGAGTTTCTTATTCGTTATTGCTGATTGTGTGGTTGAACATAGTAATTAAAAGAAAAATTAGGTCTTAATTACTCGTAAGTAAATGTCAAAACTGTCCATCTACAGGCCAAAACCTGGTAATTATTGACCTTAGGCTGACATGGACATGCCATATCACTTGCTACATCAGTATGATTATAGAGTATATCAAGGGAAATGTGTCCCCATAGAATTACTCCCCCACAAATATATACCTTTTAAACGATAACTTACAAAGAAAAATAAGAAGAATATATGAAATCTTTTTTCGATTTTAGTGGACCCATCTTGTTCCCAAATTTAGAAAATTTTTATATATATATATATATATATATATATATATATATATATATATATATATATATATATATCCCGAGAATATAACTTGTAGAAGTTTTGCAAGAAAAAAATAGAAAACAATTAGGGAAAATGAGGCGTACTCCTCTCAGAAAGCCGTCGTTGTTCTACCATAAATCAAAAGTGTCTTCTATTGCTCTGTTCTCCCACAAATCCAAAGTGTCTTCTACTATTCAATAGTAAACTAACACATCTTTCATGTTGGTCCCAAGCATATTACATCAGAAATAACCTTTCAGCTTCTTTTTTGTAGAGTTTTTCGTTCTTTTTCAAATATTTCTCCTGTATAATTTCATCTGAACTTAATCTGCTCACCTGCTTTTGTTTTAGTTGCTATGAAGGCTTTTCTGGAAAGACCACTAGCAGGTAGTCAAGTCCTATTATTTTTACTGGAGAAGAAAATGATGGATTGTTGTCACAAATATATCCCAGCACATTAAGAGCTCGAGGTCCTAATTTTTTTAGGTATAGTTAGTTAAAGTTATATATTATTTATTGTGTGGTAGAGCGATTCGTGGAGCAGAAAAGGGGAGAGTTTGAAAAACTAGGTCATCATCTTCATCTAATACATCTTCGACTGCCTTAAATAAAGAAGTGCAAGAGTTGCAGGCCCAACTTCAGATAGAGAAGAAAGCTGGAATGAGAGTTGCTGAACACGAGGAACAGAAGGCTTAATGGAACTTTGTGATGCAACAACTACAAGTTATTGTTCCCGGATCTTAATTCCTAAACCCACTCATTTATCTCATGAAGACAATGAAGATGAAGACGATGAAGATGGTGATAAGAGCGACCATACCCATCTCTTACTTAGATTAGGCCTTTTATGGTTGTAGTTTACTGATTACTTTTGTTGACAATTAGTTTATTTTTGTGGACTAAATAATCATTGTTTTGAGTTATGATAAATATAATATAATAATATTCATATGTGATTCTGTTTAATTTACTTAAAATTGTACGGTACATGATACGACTAATTAAATGTATAGCCACTATAGGCTGTTTTGTAGGACTAATTGTTTGGTCGTCTCATAGATGACATGCACATTTCGCTACCATGCAAAATCTTTTACCGCAATATACTAGCAGCAAAAGATTACCTAAGGTGACTAGCACTAGTGTTTTATACGATCAATAATAGTCGTCACAGACTAACTTTGGTGGTCAATAATAGTTACCTATAACAACCAATTATAGTCGCCATAGTGTTTTAGGCGACGAATAATAGTTGCCACACACCTAAAAAAATAGTTGCCACAAACTATCTTTGGCGGTTAATAGTAGTCTCCACACACTGTCTATTGCGACCAATCATAGTATCCACAGAGTGTCATAGGCAACCAACGATAGTCACCATATACTCCTTCGACACTCAATAGTAGTCTCCACACAATACCTATTGCAACCATTCATAGTAGCCATAAAGTGCCTTAGGCGAATAATGATAGTCGCCACAGGATTACTTTGTCGGTCAATAATAGTCTCTATATACTACCTACTGCGACCAAGCATATCGCCACAAAGTGTCTTAGACAACAATGATATTTGCCACACACTATTTATTTTTACC
>JANAVB010002393.1:4577421-4794921 GCA_029216955.1 Iris pallida
ATGCCCAGTCAGAACGAAATGAGCACATATCTCTCACAACAGTTCATATCAGGATTAGACATATAAAGCAAGCTATAGAAAACTATACATGAATCGCTGTAAATAAAGTCAACAAGCGAGAGAGAGAGATACAGACTATAAAATGAGATATAATATGATAAATAGAGAAATATAACCATCTACGTAATTTAGAGCATGAATTGGTTATGTAAACGGTTTGGGTTGCACATGGATACAGCTATGGAGTGCACATGGATACCTACTGGGGATAATGATCACATAACCAACTACACTCTCCCTGTCCCCAATCAAAACACAAGGATCAATACATGTTATGTTATTGCACATGGATAACAACTACTTTATACATGGGGCTCATATGGTCATGAGTGTACATGAATAACACATGAGTGCACATGGATAAATATGAATACATAGATTACATGATGGCAATGATAAAGTACATGAACATGATATACTCGATGTATCCGAGGAGATAACATCGCATGAAAAGATCCATAGGGTACTAATCCGTGTGAACATCGTGTCAGCATCAAGTAATTAGTCTATAACAAGAGAACATATCCAAAGAAGTATGAAAAGATCAGAGAATGTACTCGCCTGGCAAACTGAACTGCTGATGATGAAATGTAGCTAAACTGGGGCAATGTAAACCTATTTAAAGTATACACATGTCACAACCAAGTCTACAATATCAAAAGAATAGCTACAATACAAGACTATATTCTTCTAGGTCCCTTTTGGTCAAAGTCAACCCTCGGTCAACTCTAGTCAAACCTGGTCAACACTGGTCAAACCTGGTCAAACCAGGGTCAACTAGTCCGTCTACTAATTTCTAGGTCATACACTAGGTCATTTGGAGTTCGTTTGAGTTGAATTGGATCAAGTTTGACCCAAAGTTGACTTTTGTCAATTTGGTCAACTTGTCGGCCAATTCGACTAAACTAGGCTCAAGATGACAAACCAAATCTGTCCTAGGACTCCTATAGTTATACACACAACTACAATCTATTCTAAGAGAGTTATCAAGCATAAATATCGATATACATATAGGTATATATACACATGTGTATTTACAATACAAACAAAACCTTAAATCTAACAAATGATGGTGTGTGTGTGTGTGTGTGTGTGTGTGTGTGTGTGTGTGTGTGTGTGTGTCCTGGAGCTTGCTGAAATGAGGGTCAAATCTGAGATTAAAAACATCCAAACATAACCATGGTATTACCCAAATTAATATACTATTATATACATATATACAAATAAGAATATATATATATATATATATATATATATATATATATATATATATATACAAATGCTCAAATAGAAAGATTGGCAATGGTTTGAGATAATTAAAGAGTCAAAAATCTGGAATTAAATCCCCCTCGACCCATTCTCAATATGTATTGCATTAGCAATGGGTTTCAAAGGGAAAAAAAAAAAAAATATGTATACATAGCTATATAGAAAGCATATATACTCATAAATGAGGGAAAATTATGAAACAAAACCAAAAGTTGGTTCCCACAAATCCGAAACCTCATATATGTACTGAAAAACTCAGAATTTATAAGCTAAATAGCTGGAAATCAAAATATCGCATTTAACTCAAAAATCAAAATTGAAGAAAACTCAACCATTTCACACAACGACCCAAAATGCAATATACACCAAATGAACCCGCGAAACTCGGCATACACGTTGGTCTCGAACCACGTGATGCGCTCGTATACTCTTGGGTTCGAAATCGTGACCGTGTCGTGTCCACAGAACGCGTATCGGAATTTTCCGATATCTCGTGACAACGCGTGCGTTCTCGCTCGATTGAGCACCGCACACACAACGAAAAGCCCCGTGCTTGTGCACGTAGCTGGAGGGTCCCGGGGTAGGTCTAGGACACGGTGACACAGCGACATGCCGCGCCAAAGCGACGCACGCAGCCCCCGCACCCGTGCGCCCTCGTGCACGCGGTTCCGCCCTCGTGGCTCGCTCGTCGGGCCACGCCATGACTCGAGGTTTGTTCCTCGGGTAGTCTAGGTATAGGTCGACGTGTCATAGGTCCTGGAACGGGTCTTTGCTGTGTCGTGTGTACGCACAAAGTTCGTTTTAGCGACAAAAATAACAGGCTGAATGTACAGTGGCTGAGCGGTGCACGCGCGATTTCTTCGCGCTCGCTCAACGAAAAGCCGTGAAATTTTTTGAGCATGTGGGCAGAGGTTGCCCCCACGTGCTTAAGAAATTTCACACAAAAATACGACCTGTGCATCGAAAAACAACGCACGGACAGCAGGGCACGCACGGCCTCGTGCACGGGATCCGTGCACGTGCGTCCGTTGCCCGAAATGCCGCTGATACGTTGTCAAAACCAAATCCGTCTTCACAAAAGTTTATCAAAATAATATTATCTAAACATCCATGAAGACAGAATCGAAAAACAGCAACTTTCTATCCTAAGCGACATTTCGTCGAACACGTGTCGTAAAGGACCGACACGTGTCCGATACCGCCATCAAACGAAGTCAAAATCCAACCAAATTTCGTGGGCAAGTCTACGGCACCTATATGGATGCAAAAATGAAAGAAATTCTAGATATACTATGGTAGATTAGAGTTTACCTATTGAGTGTCAAAAACTCAATGAATGGAGCCCCTCGGTTGTCGTGTCGGCCGATTTCCCTAGAGCAAAAGCCTCCACCTCCTCGCTAGAAATGCTCCAGTAGATCCTCCTCTCCTCGACGAGTGCAACAGAATTCGTTTGGAAAGAAACGGACTTCGGATGAAGAAAATATGAGTTTTGGAGAGGAGAAACTGTTAGGGTTCACTTATGGAGGCTACAATTCCACAAATGAAGAAAAGAAGGAGGGGTTGTTGTTGTTGGGTGGCCAGGACTAGGTCTCTAGGGGTTAGGGTTTCACTTGGGCCAACTCATTCTCAAGTAGAAATGGGCCCAAGTCAAAAAGGCTTAAAGGCTAGCATGCAAAAAGGCTAAAATAAATCCAGTAAAGCCTTAAAAATAATCTAATACCTAAAATAAATTCTAAAAATAAAAATAACAATTCTAAGGCATGGTTAGGCCCCTATACATGTCCACTAAGGCTAAACCAGTTGCTAGCACAATCACAAGTCAACATATCTAGAAAATCACAAAATGGCCAAAATGGCTAAAATGACTAAAATGACTAAAATACCCTTCTATGAAAAAGTGGATGCTACAAGTCTACCTCCCTTAAAATAATTTCGTCCTCGAAATTAAAGACAAAATGCATGATTAAGAAAGAACAAAATCATACCTCAAGACAGGAAAAGATAGGGGTATCGTTCGCGCATCTCATCCTCTCTCTCCCAGGTGGACTCTCTTGGAGAGTGATGCTTACAAGCTACGCGAACTAAGGGTATCGACTGGTTCTGCAACAGCTTCTCCCATCGGTCCAGAATCTCCACAGGCTGCTCTGGATAACTGAGAGTAGGTTCCACCTCAATCTCGGAATGGTCCAGTACATGGCTAGGATCTGCCACATACCGTCTCAACTGAGATATATGAAATACATTATGGACTCCCGCTAAGGAAGAAGGCAAGTCCAGTCTGTATGACACGTCACCGACCCTTCCGCTGACAATGAAAGGTCTGACATAGCGTGGGCTAAGCTTCCCTCCTCCACCGAATCGAATAGTGCCTCGAGTCGGTGAAATCCTCAAGAATACCATATCTCCAACCTAGCACAAACATGGTCTCAATTAACTAAAAACAATCACATAATCAACAAAATCACAACCAACAGGATTCTAATCCTAAATCTAAGCTATACCTCAAATTGCAAAGGCCTCCGGTGGCTGTCGGCCCAATATCGCTGTCTGTCCTGTGCCACGCGAAGTCGATCCCTGATGAGCTTTACCTTCTCACCTGCGTCCAAAACCATCTCAGGTCCCAGTAAAGCTCGCTCTCCAATATCATCCCAAGACAAGGGAGTACGGCATCTACGCCCATACAACGCCTCGAATGGTGACATACCAATGCTGGCCTGGTAACTGTTGTTGTATGCAAACTCTAACAAGTTCAGGTGATCCTCCCATGATCCTCTAAAATCCAGAACACAAGTCTGCAGCATGTCCTCGAGAGTCTGAATAGTCCTCTCTGACTGTCCGTCCGTCTGAGGGTGGTACGCAGTACTGAATTTGAGCTGAGTGCCCAAACTAGTCTGCAAACTCCGTCAGAAATGAGAAGTAAAGCGACTATCCCGATCCGAGACAATGCTCACCGGAACTCCATGTATCCTGACAATCTGCCGCATATACAACTCCGCTAGCTTCTCAGTAGACGTCCCCACTTTGAATGGCAAAAAATGGGCCGATTTGGTCAACCTGTCCACGATGACCCAAATTGCGTTTTACCCTCCTGGTGAATGCGGCAATCCAGAAACAAAATCTATCGTGATGTGCACCCACTTCCACTCCAGAATGGGCAATGGCTGCAACAGTCCTCCTGGCCTCTGCCTCTCTGCCTTAACCTGCAGACAGACTAGACACCTGGCTACAAAGCGTGCTACCTCCCGCTTCATCCCATACCACCATACATGCTCCTTTAAATCTCTATACATCTTGTTGGCACCTGGATGCATGGTGTACTGAGAGCGAATGGCCTCCTACATAACCTGCTCCCGAAGCTCTCCGCTAGGCACACACAGTCTGAAACCGTGCCTCAATGTGCCGTCCTCCGTAATGATGAACTCCACATCTGCCAATCCTGCTCGAACCTGCTCTCGGATACACCGCAGGGTAACATCGTCGAACTGAGCTGACTTGATCCTCTCCATCAAGTCTGACTGAATCTGAAGGCCCCACATCTGCATCTGAACTCCTGGCACGATCACCTCGATCCCCAAACTCTCCAAATCTGCTAATAGGTGACGATCCATCATCAAGCACAAAGCTATCGGGTACCTACTCAAGGTATCAGCAACCCCGTTAGCCTTCCATAGATGGTACTGCATAAAATGTCGAAGTCCTTCATCAACTCCAACCATCTGCGTTGTCTCATGTTGAGCTCTTTCTGTGCAAACACATACTTCAAGCTCTTGTGGTCTGTAAAGATCTCCACACGCTCTCCGTATAGATAGTGCTTCTCATGCGGACGTAACTGCCTGGATGTATAGGCAATCACCTTTCCATGCTGCTGCAAGACACAACCCAAACCCTTCTCTGAGGTGTCACTGTAGATAGTGAACCCGCTTGATCCTGATGGCAACGTCAAAATCGGGGCTGTCGTCAGTCGCTTCTTCAGCTCATCAAAAGTAACCTGACACTCCTCTGACCAGACAAACACTGCATCCTTCCGGGCCAGCCTAGTCAATGGCTCTGCAATTCGGGAGAAATCCTGAACAAACCTCCTGTAGTATCCTGCCAATCCCAGAAAGCTCCTGATCTCTGCGACTGAACTCGGTGCTGTCCACGCTTCAACTGCTCTGATCTTCTTCGGGTCGACTAAGATCCCATCTCCGGTCACCACATGACCTAGGAAATCAACTCGATCCAAGAAGAACTCACACTTCGAGAGCTTTCCGTACAGCTACTCCTTCCTGAGAGTCTCCAGAACCACTCTCAAATGCTCCTCATGCTCCTCTGGGGTCCTAGAATACACCAAAATGTCATCGAGGAACACCACCACGAACTTGTCCAAGTACTGGTGGAACACCTTGTTCATCAAGTTCATGAACACCGTCGGGGCATTAGTTAACCCAAACGGCATCACCATGAACCCAAACTGGCCATATCGAGTCCTGAAAGCTGTCTTCGGAATATCCTCCTTCTTCACCTTCACCTGATGATATCCTGACCTCAGATCAATCTTGGAAAATACCTTCGCTCCGCTCAGCTGATCGAACAGGTCATCGATCCTCGGCAGCGGGTATTTGTTCTTGATCGTGAGGCTGTTGAGTGCCCTGTAGTCGATACACATCCGTACCGACCCATCCTTCTTTGGTACAAAAAGTACTGGCACACCCCACGATGAAGAACGCGATCGGATGAAGCCCTTGTCCTGTAACTCATCAACCTGCTTCTTCAGCTCCACAAGCTCACTGTTGTTCACTCTATAGACATACTGAGATACCAGCTCTGCGCCGGGTATCAAGTCTATAGAGAACTCTACATCCCTGTCCGGAGGCAACCCTGGCAACTCCTTCGAAAACACATCCATAAACTCAGCTATCAATGGATGTGGCACGCTCTGCTCCTCTGCTAAAATTTTGTAGAAAACTCTGCTGCTCTACTCTGACTCCCGTCTGGTAAACTCAAAATCTGGCTCTACTGGCATGCTGAAAAGAACTCTACCCCCGCAGCAATTTATACTGGCATGGTGTATGCTCAACCAATCCATACCGAGTACAATATCGTAGTTCGGTAATAACATCACGAGCAGACTCACATCCAGTTCTTGGTCTCCCAAAACTACTCTCCGATCCTTGCAAACATCACTGACGAGGATAATACCACCCCCAGTCGTGATCTTGCAAGTCCTAGGCAAAGGTTCAGAAGAAAGCTGGTGTCTAATGGCAAAAGATACAGATACGAAGCTATGAGAAGCACTCGAATCAAATAATGCGAATACGGAAAAAGAGTCGATAAGAACAGAACCTGCTATCAGATCGCCTGCTGCCTCGGAATCCTCCGCTGCCATTGCGAAAGCTCGCCCCTGCTGGCCTCCTCTAGTCTGCTGCTGGTGCTGAACAAACTTCTGCTGCTGAGTCGGCAAGGGTCCCCTCTGCTGCTCCACTGGAGCCTTGGTTCCTGCTCCCTGTCCCTTACGCCCGAAAGCCTCAGGACACTCCCTCAACTGATGCTCTGATGAACCACAGAGTAGGCACTTGCCTAGCCTCTTTCTGCACTCACTCCACCTGTGCCCTGGCTTCTTACAGAAGTCACAAGTGGTAGCCGGCTGACCCTGTCTCTGCTGTGCCTGCTGGAACGGCCTCTGCTGCTGGAAGGACCTCTGCTGATGCTGCTGCTAAAAATAGGGCTTCGTGGCCGGTCCTCCACTGCCACCGGCTGCATGTGAATCACGACCTCTCTTCTGCTTTAGCTCCAGATCATCCTCTGCTGCCATTTCTCCTATCAAAATCTCCTCGAATGTAGCATTCCTGTTGCTCTTGGTTAGGGACTTGACTTCCTTAACCAAACCCTTCATGAATCTTCTAGCCTTCGCTGTCTCGCTAAGGCCCTCCACAAATCTGCTTAGGCGACAGAACTCTCCGACGTACTCCTCTACAGTCTGGTTCCCCTGAACCAGGTTCTCAAACTGCGTCTCCAACGCGCCAAGTGCAGTATCGGAGAAAAACTTCTCCTTGAAAAGCTTCTTAAAAGCCTTCCAAGTTTGCCCCGTAGTACCAACCCTGGGGTTGGTCTGGTACCAAGTGCGGGCAAGGTCCTGGATCATGCTGTCCGCTGCTTCCACCTGGAGTCTAGCCGGTATCTCTACGAGACGGAAAATCTCCTCTATGTGCTCGATCCAGTCGTTTGCGTAAAGGATACCCTCCGTACCCTTGAAGTCCTGCGGCCTCATCTTCTGAAAATCCTGAATGCCTGGAGTCCTCGGCTGATATGGCTGAATCTGCCCTTCTTAGGGTTGGGCCGTCACCTTCTCCACTGCCACCATCACCAACTGGTGGGCATTATCAATGCCCTATCTCATGTCCTCTGCCTGGCGTCAATGCATCTCCATCATCTGCTGTATGAAAGCGAAATACTGTGTCACATCAACTGTCCCCTGGGGTGGTGGTGGTAGTATCCCCTGAACTCCTGGGGTAGTCCTCGGAGCTGGTGGAGGAGCACCCCCAAAAGTAGCAGATGGGCCCACCTGAGCTAGAACAAGAGGCATTGTGGTCCCTGGGGCCTGCTGAGTCAGACGGGAAGTAGCAGACCTCTCAATGGTATCCCTAAGACCAGAGCGCTGCGATCGTGTCTCCACCATCATGAAGACAGATCAAACAAGGAATCAATTTCTGAAAAAGAAACGAAATTATCAAAGGAGGACAGTTGTTTTCAAAAGGAGACAATTAACAGCAAGAATTGATAAGAGTTTTTTCCTAATGTGATTGAGTACCTTAACTTATATCTTATATCCTACTGCAGGCTGTAATGATACTCTAATTCGAGTACCACTACGAATCACACTAGTTGTGATTGGACGAACCTGCATGGGCCACCACTAAAAATGTGTCACGACCCGCACCCAGTGAAAGGGCACGAAAAGTGAATACGCCCAGCCTACGTCGCAGTGTCGGCGGTAGAATGCTGTCCTGAGTCACAATATCTAACACAGTCTAGAATAAGCTCCGTATGGAGAGTAAATAATAAGTAACTCAATCACAACACTAAGATGGAATAGAAGAAAGAATCACAAGAGAGTCATAACATAAATAGAAATCTAGGAGTAAACCACCAGAATAAATCTCAAGTACAACTCATAATATCTCAAATAGAAAGACAAAAAAAATACTAAGTCTCAGCTAGACTATGGGCAAGTCCTCAGCGACTGCTGGATCCTCCTGAGGGTCCATGTCACTGGTGTCATCTAAGCCAATGCCATAAAAAGTAGGGCAGAACTCCTCATCATCACCTGTAAAATTTTTAGTATGCCCAGTCAGGACGGAACGAGCACGTATCTCTCACAACAATTCATATCAGGATTGGACATATAAAGCAAGCTATAGAAAACTATACATAAATTGCTGTAAAGAAAGTCAATAAGAGAGAGAGACTATAACATGAGATATAATATGATAAATAGAGAAATGTAACCATCTACGTGATTTAGAGCATGAATTGGTTATGTAAACGGTTAGGGTTGCACATGGATACAGCTATGGAGTGCACATGGATACCTACTGGGGATAATGATCACATAACCAACTACACTCTCCCTGCCCCCAATCAATACACAAGGATCAATACATGTTATGTTATTGCACATGGATAACAACTACTTTATACATGGGGCTCATATGGTCATGAGTGTACATGAATAACACATGAGTGCACATGGATAAATATGAATACATAGAGTACATGATGGCCATGATAAAGTACATAAACATGATATACTCGATGTACCCGAGGGGATAACATCGCATGAAAAGATCCATAGGATACTAATCCGTGTGAACATCGTGTCAGCATCAAGTATACTAGTCTATAACAAGAGAACATATCCAAAGAAGTATGAAAAGATCAGAGAATGTAGTCGCCTGGCAAACTGAACTGCTGATGATGAGGTATATCTAAACTGGGGCAATTTAAACCTATTTAAAGTATACACATGTCACATCCAAATCTATAATATCAAAATAATAGCTACAATGCAAGACTACATGCTTCTAGGTCCTTTTTGGTCAAAGTCAACCCTCGGTCAATCTGGTCAAACATGGTCAACACTGGTCAAACCTGGTCAAACCTGGGTCAACTAGTCCGTCTACTAATTTCTAGGTCATACACAAAATTCTAGGTCATTTGGAGTTCGTTTGAGTTGAATTTGATCAAGTTTGACCCAAAGTTGACTTTTGTCAATTTGGTCAACTTGTCGGCCAATTCGACTAAACTAGGCTCAAGATGACAAACCAAATCTGTCCTAGGACTCCTATAGTTATACACACAACTACAATCTATTCTAAGAGAGTTATCAAGCATAAATATCGATATACATATAGGTATATACACACATGTGTATTTACAATACAAACAAAACCTTAAATCTAACAAATGTTGGGGGGTGTGTGTGTGTGTCCTGGAGCTTACTAAAATGAGGGTCAAATATGAGATTAAAAACATCCAAACATAACCATGGTATTACCCAAATTAATATACTATTATATACATATATACAAATAAGAAACTATCTATCTATATATATATCTATATATACAAATGCTCAAATAGAAAGATTGGCAATGGTTTGAGATAATTAAAGAGTCAAAAATCTGGAATTAAATCCCCCTCGACCCATTCTCAATATGTATTGCATTAGCAATGGGTTTCAACGGGGTTATATATATATATATAATTAAATACATGTATACATAGCTATATAGAAAGCATATATACTGATAAATGAGGGAAAATTATGAAACAAAACCAAAAGTTGGTTCCCACAAATCCAAAACCTCATATATGTACTGAAAACTCAGAATTTATAAGCTAAATAGCTGGAAATAAAAATATTGCATTTAACTCAAAAATCAAAATTAAAGAAAACTCATCCATTTCACACAACGACCCAAAATGCAATATACACCAAACGAACCCGCGAAACTCGGCATACACATTGGTCTCGACCCACGTGATGCACTCATATACTCTCGGGTTCAAAATCATGTCCGTGTCCTGTCCACAGAACACGTATTGGAATTTCCCGATACCGCGTGACAACGCGTGCATTCTCGCTCGATTGAACGCCGCACACACAGCGAAAAGCCCCGTGCTTGTGCACATAGCTGGGGGGGTCCCGGGGTAGGTCTAGGACACGGTGACACAGTGACACGCCGTGCCAAAGCGACGCTCGCAGCCCCCGCACCCGCGCGCCCTCGAGCACGCGGTTCCGCCCTCGTAGCTCGCTCGTCGGGCCACGCCACGACTCGGGGTTCGTTCCTCGGGTAGTCTAGGTATAGGTCGACCTATCCCAGGTCCTAGAACGGGTCTTCGCTGCGTCGTGTGCGCGCCCGAAGTCCATTTCAGCGACAAAAATAATAGGCTGAATGCACAGTGGCTGAGCGGTGCACGCGCGATTTCTCCGCGCTCGCTCAACGAAAAGCAGTGAAATTTTACGAGCATAGGGGCAGAGGTTGCCCCCATGTGATTAAGAAATTTCACGCAAAAATACGGCCTATGCATCAAGAAACAACGCACAGACAGCAGGGCACGCACGGCCTCGTGCACGGGATCCGTGCACGTGCGTCCGTTGTCCGAAATGCCGCTGATACGTTGTGAAAACCAAATCCATCTTCACAAAAGTTTATCAAAATAATATTATCTAAACATCCATGAAGACAGAATCAAAAAATAGCAACTTTCTATCCTAAGCGGCATTTCGTCGAACACGTGCCGTAAAGGACCGACACGTGTCCGATACCGCCATCAAACGAAGTCGAAATCCAAGCAAATTTCGTGGGCAAGTCTAGGGCTCCTATATGGATGCAAAAATGAAAAAAATTCCAGATTTACTATGGTAGATTAGAGTTTACCTATTGAGTGTCAAAAACTTAATGAATGGAGCCCTTCGGTTGTCGTGTCGGCCGATTTCCCTCAAGCAAAAGCCTCCGCCTCCTTGCTAGAAATGCTCCAGCAGATCCTCCTCTCCTCGACGAGTGCAATGGAGTTCGTTTGGGAAGAAACGGACTCCGGATAAAGGAAATATGAGTTTTGGAGAGGAGAAACTATTAGGGTTCACTTGTGGAGGCTACAATTCCACAAATGAAGAAAAAAGGGAGGGGTTACTGCTGTTGGGTGGCCAGGACTAGGCCTCTAGGGGTTAGGGTTTCACTTGGGCCAACTCATTCTCAAGTAGAAATGGGCCAAAGTCAAAAAGGCTTAAAGGCTAGCATGCAAAAAGGCTAAAATAAATCAATTAAAGCCTTAAAAATAATCTAATGCCTAAAATAAATTCTAAAAATAAAAATAACAATTCTAAGGCATGGTTAGACCCCTATACATGTCTACTAAGGCTAAACCAGTTGCTAGCACAATCACAAGTCAACATATCTAGAAAATCATAAAATGGCCAAAATGGCTAAAATACCCTTCTATGAAAAAGTGATGCTACACTATGGGCACGGCTTGCATATTTGACTGGCCATCAATATGTTAGAGGTCATGTGACGTATAGATAATCGTAACTATTATGATTAGGATACAGAGACTCAAGCAGTTATAAAACTGGACAGGTTATGTACATGACTTGGTCAGTGTGAGAATCTTGGGGGAGGACAATCACTAGTGCGTATGGGAAGGCAAACAGGTAAACCATAGTCTCCGGATATTACTATGGTGTGATACAAATTATAAATACCCTCTGACTTTTTGGAACGTTACGGCCGGATACAGATGGCGATGTCAGTATATGTACAAAACTAGCCTAAATTCCACCAATACGTGTGAAAGTCATCCTTAAATTGCACGTTAGACAGTTAGGATACCCTTTTGTATATCTATTGTCTAGGAAAATCTCTTGTATATTTATTTATCTACTATGACAGTTCATATAACATGATATTATGTATCTTGCTACGTCCCTCTGAGGACCTGGTGATCTCTCCAGGTATAGACGACTGGTAGTATCTCGAGGAATATGATTCCAGACTAGATTCTTCCTTTGCGATCGAGGAGGTCCCACCCTCTGAGCCAATTTGATCTTCTGCTAGTTAGTAGACTTATTTAGTTGTTATTCCTATCTCTTTTATTTCATTATATTCTTTACATTCACTTGGTAGTGATTTGTCTCCACCCGACAGATATTCTATTTTATAATTCAGTTGAGATATTTGATAAGTTATTTTTTTATTTGTTGTAATGGACGAGATATAGATATTGCTTGTGACTATAAAATATTATTATGAGCTAGAGTTCATATAATACAACTTATGTGTGTATATATGGATTCCATACATTGGAGTAGTATTCATATAGATACAGCTGGCATGTATGTATTCCTAGTCCTACGTATATTGGGACTGGAACGTTACATGTTTTTGTGGTGGCCCATACAGGTCTACGAAAAATTATTTCGGTTACGTCACTGTACCGAAAAAGCCTACATATAGGATTAGAAATTAGAATCTCATCCACATGCTTAATCGTCTCCCTTGATTTTAATTTTTGAATTCTCATTTGATTGCTTGACTTGCATGTAGCTTCATCATGTCCTAACGTAATCTAAATTTTCATGCTAATAGGATGAATCTTAGTAGTGGACGTGCTACCCCTCTTGCCATTACCACGGCTGACTCAACAAGTCCAGAGGAACCATCAGCTCAGTCTCAGCTGACAATCACCATAACCACACCAACCCAAGCGGGACCATCACCTCAATAGGATACGACTCCACCCACCGCTCAGTATCATCAACAAGTCCCTATGCTTCAAGTGGAACACCAAGACCATCAGACACCGGCACCTCAAGGGGAGCATGTCACGCCCCGATCCCGCTAGGGTAGTCCTTATCCCTGTGGGATCGATCGTCCTCACTAAGGCGTGATGCCGTGCAAGCCTAAGTTGCGCTTGCACAAGGTCATGTACCTGTACAAAATAACTAGTCAAGTAAAAACACACACATGCACCCACTAGTTAAGCAAAACACACGTACGCACCCATTCATTGCAGAAAACCAAATATTGAACACAGAGATTTAGAATGAAAATACTTCTTTTATTGATAAACTTGATAGGAATACAAGTACAAAGCTTTGCAACTCAGATTTGCCTTATATTGGCTACATGATTCTCTTTTGAACTCTCTTTTGAAAATAGTCGCAATGCCCATACATCATATCCCTTTAATACATGCTGGAAATGGAAAGACACCTTCAAAGGAAATGAAACTGGAAACTTGATTGGAATGAAAAGAAGCTTCGAGGCAGTCCACAGCTCTACTGGGCTAGACGAGCTTTAGTGCCTCACTTGAAATCCTTCTGTCTCCTTTTTGCTTTCTGAAAAGGATGCCCACAACGTGGATCAGCACACATCATGTACTGGCGAGCGGCTTTTGGCCGACTTCGCAAATCTCTGCACTAAATCAACATATGAAGCTAACATTTACTAGTGATCTTTCTACTTGTCTAGGTTCTTTTTAACAATTCATAAGAACATGATAGTAGAAATATATCATAAGCAACTTACCAGCGCCGATAGTCATCCCTGTACAAAAACATGTTAGCACAATTTGCATAACGAGTAATTCTTGTTTCATTCTTGCAGATATTGAAGTTGTAATTCGGGTCATGCAGGTGGACTAATCTACATGTTGGTCCATGGGTTATCCCCATTATTAGCCGCTGTGACTCTTTGGTTCAGCTCGTCGCTAAGGACTCAGATGTCGGCTACCCTTTTATCATGGGTTTTTTTTACCCAGGGTGCTCATAATCTCTCCTAGGCCGAGCGGTTCCAGGTGCCACCAGATACCACCCGAGAGACAAATATTTCCTTGTATACAAGTTGTCCGAGACCAAATACATGCTCTAGCCGTTCTATCAGATGAGATACACTTGGACCTATGCACAGATATACGACACGTTTATTTTTTTCCTTCTTGTTCATCTCAACACGTACAAGTTCGTCTGTACATGTCTACATTTTCAAGCATACTTAGTAACCGAACAGATGATCATTCTTATAGAGCAGATAGAGTAGCAATACATATTCTTGTAATTGATTCAATTCAATTATCTTCTCTTATCTTTTGTGGATGTGGTATCGTTGATCATTAGGACAAGGCAACAGAGTGGACTAGAGATCATTTTTATTAGGCATACAGATCAATGTTTGTTCGGTTGAAGCAACTCACCGAGATGAATCTTAGTTGAGAGAAGGAGGGACTTCATGCGCCGTTCACGAACAGTTCACGCGTCCTACATTGGCACCAACAGTTGATTAGCATACTTCATCACTTTCTCTCAAGATTCGGAATGAATGCGAAATACGATGAAAGCGAACAATAAAAACCAATCATCGAAAACCAACACGAAAACACATTCATCAAAACCAAGCAGCGAAAGAAAACATTCAATAAAACTCTTGGATTTATTTCAATAGAAGCCAATCCATCAATTGGAAAGGTTCATTGCATTTCACCCGTGATCAATCGATACCGGCAAAGGTTTCCTCGAATACTCAGTTCAAGACTGAGTCAGCAAGCCGTAGGTATTACATAGTGGACCGCGAGGAGCGGGGCACTAGATAATAACCCACTGAGAAAAAGTTTTGTCCTCAAAACTTAAGAAACAAACTCACATCCACTATTGTTGCATTCTGGATCAAGCAATATGGAGAGATTATAGACGCGCGCTGTCGCTGAGTTGGCATTTCACAGCTGCTGATTGTGCGAATTATCTCGGAGCGGCGGTGGGCCTGGCAGCTGCCCACGCTCTTCATTATCATCTCTATTTCGATTTCTCTTCGGGCAATTTCTGATGGCGTGACCCTGTTGGCCATAACTAAAATAAGCGTAATTTGTGACACGACAAACTTCCTTGGTATGTCCATGCTTTCCACAGTGACTGCATACCAAACCTTTCGCATAGCGACAATCTTCATTCGTATGTCCTCGTCGACCGCAGTGGGTACAAATTATTTCATTTTGTGGTTCCCCATCGGTCTTTTTCTCACCGTCGTGGTACCTCTTAGTAGGCTGGTTTCGACCATACTGAATCTTTGTTGACGCTTTCCTCAGGCTGAATTGTTCTACCTGTAGCGCCGCCTCAAAGGCTTGAGAGTACGACCCACATTCTCGATTCAGCACACTCAATTGAATGTCGTCATTCAGACCTTCAATGAACCGATCTATGCGAGTCTGTTCCATGGGAAGTATAACAGTAGCAAAATTTGCCAACTTAGCAAATTCAGATTCATAGTCCTCCACGGACATATTCCCTTGTTTCAGTGTGATGAAGTCATGCTCCATCTTCTTGCTCATGGCTGGAGACAGATATTGATACAGAAACGCCTTCTTGAACGAGGCCCAGGAGATCTTCCCATTTCTAGCCGCTGCGAGCAGCGCCGGCTTCTTCGCTTTCCACCAATCCTTTGCCCGCAGCCGTAGAAGCAGAACGGCACAAACTACCTTCTTGCTACTTGGAACTCCTACGAACGCGAACATACTCTCCATTTTATCAATCCAATCCATCACCTTATCGGGTGATGTCCTGCCTTCAAATTCTGGAGGTTTCGCGTCTAAGAAGTCCTTTGGCCTAAAGGAAAAGTGCCTTTACGTTGGCTGGGGTTCCTCACCCTCCACGGGCTCAATCTCGGGCGTGCCCATTGGTCTGGTCGCTGCGGTGGTATTCCGATTTGCCGCAAGCACAGTTACCAGTTGGGTCAAGGCATCCAACTATTTCTGTTGGGCCTCCATTCGAGCCTGTTGTATCTGGTTACGTTCCTCATTGTCCTGCCTTTGTAATTCCAACAAGGTCATGATCCGTTCTACCGGATCGGTCGAGGCAGCAGGTCGAGTAGGGGCCATTTCTCTACAAAAAGAGTATAACTTCTGTCAGTCTCATAAAATATTATGGACTTATTGTATGGGGCATTGGTTTTCATAACTCAAAATCGGGACTTTTTTTGAAAGTCATCAAAATACTTTATATACTTTTTCGAAAATGATATTTGCAAGAGGCCAATGACGTAAAACTGTGCTCTGATACCACTTTGTCACGCCTCGATCCCGCTAGGGTCGTCCGTCTTGCCTGGATCCCTGCGGGATCGATCGTCCTCGCTAAGGCATGATGCCGTGCAAGCCTAAGTTGCGCTTGCACAAGGCCGTGTACCTGCACAAAACAACTATTCAAGCAAAAACACACGTATGCACCCATTTATTACAGAAAACCAAATATTGAACACAGAGATTTAGAATGGAAATACTTCTTTTATTGATAAACTTGATAGGAATACAAGTACAAAGTTTGCAACTCAGATTTGCCTTATATTGGCTACATGATTCTCTTTTGAACTCTCTTTTAAAAATAGTCACAATGCCCATACATCATATCCCTTTAATACATGCTGGAAATGGAAAGACACCTTCAAAGGAAAAGAAACTGGAAACTTGACTGGAATGAAAAGAAGCTTCGAGGCAGTCCACAGCTCTACTGGGCTAGACGAGCTTTAGTGCCTCACTTGAAATTCTTATGTCTCCTTTTTGTTTTCTGAAAAGGATGCCCACAACGTGGGTCAGTACACATCATGTACTGGCGAGCGACTTTTGGCCGAACTCGCAAATTTCTGCACTAAATCAACATATGGAGCTAACATTTACTAGTGATCTTTCTACTTGTCTAGGTTCTTTTTAACAATTTATAAGAACATGATAGTAGAAATATATCATAAGCAACTTACCAACGCCGATAGTCATCCCTGCACAAAAAACATGTTAGCACAATTTGCATAACGAGTAATTCATGTTTCATTCTTGCAGATATTGAAGTTGTAATTCGGGTCATGCTGGTGGACTAATCTACATGTTGGTCCATGGGTTATCCCCATGATTAGCCGCTGTGACTCTTTGGTTCAGCTCGTCGCTAAGGACTCAGATGTCGGCTACCCTTTTAACATAGATTTCTTTTACCCAGGGTGCTCATAATCTCTCCTAGGCCGAGCGGTTCCAAGTGCCCCCAGATACCACCCGAGAGACAAATATTTCCTTGTATACAAGTTGTCCGAGACCAAATGCATGCTCTAGCTGTTCTATCAGATGAGACACACTTGGACCTATGCACAGATATACGACACGTTCATTTCGTGCCTTCTTGTTCATCTCAACACGTACAAGTTCGTCTGTACATGTCTACATTTTTAAGCATACTTAGTAGCCGAACAGATGATCATTCTTATGGAGCAGATAGAGTAGCAATACATATTCTTGCAATTGATTCAATTCAATTATCTTCTCTTATCTTTTGTGGATGTGGTATCATTGATCATTGGGACAAGGCAACAGAGTGGACTAGAGATCATTTTTATTAGGCGTACAGATCAATATTTGTTCGGTTGAAGCAACTCACCGAGATGAATCTTAGTTGAGAGAAGGAGGGACTTCACACGCCGTTCACGAACAGTTCACGCGTCCTATATTGGCACCAACAGTTGATTAGCATACTTCGTCTCTTTCTCACAAGATTCAGAATGAATACGAAATGCGATGAAAGCGAACAATGAAAACCAATCATCGAAAACCAACACGAAAACGCATTCATCAAAGCCAAGCAACGAAAGAAAACATCCAACAAAACTCTTGGATTTATTTCAATAGATGCCAATCCATCAATTGGAAATGTTCATTGTATTTCATCCGTGATCAATTGATACCGGCAAAGGTTTCCCCGAATACGCAGTTCAAGACTGAGTCAGCAAGCCGTAGGTATTACATAGTGGACCACGAGGAGCAGGGCACTACAGAGCACATGCCACTCCACCACCATATCCACTCCAATATCCACCCCCATATCCTCCTCAGTTCCTACCTCAGCATCCATCCCCTTAGTTCATGAAGAATGGTCTTTCATTTTGATTTTTGGGCTATTTGTTTAGAGGACTAGATTTGCATATGTGGACTGATCAAGGAATAGATTGAGTAGGCTATTTTCTAAGTGGACTTTATAGCTTAGCCATGTGCCAATCTCGTTCAATTGGATATTTTTTCTAGACTCAATAAATTAAAAAACACATAATAACATAGAAAAAATATCTTGCAACGATGCGATTATCATGGCAAAGACTCTGGTTGAATGTAGCAGCATGGTAGTAGTCGTTCGACAATAGTACCGAACCTGTATATTATTTGCGTATACCGAACTGAAGTTTTTGTCGGTTATCAAAATCAGGTATGACCAGACCAATGGGCCAATAATACTGATGAGGCTTCGACGATAACACTCTTGCATGCATTATTACAAACTCAGCAACAATAGAATAAGCTTCTAAGGCTCTAATGCCCCAGTCCAGAAATACGTAGTACTAGGAAAGCGTATACATGCCAGCTACGTATCGAGTGGACTCCAGCCCAGCTCGAATACATATAAGTGGTCTTGGAGTTCTAATTCTATCTATCATTCACTATCACATATATATCTCAATCCACAAGATAAGTAACTTCATGAATGAACAATATATGCCATGATCTGCACCCCAATGACATATATGTTCGATTAGACCCAAAGAACAACATGGGTCTATAAAACTATGCTAAAAGCAGAGTGTATAGATGATGTATACAATATGAAAGCATGATAAAATACCTGAGTCGGACATAGCAATAGATCCATGAGCAGTAGGCTATCTCTGCATAACCAATTACATGGAGAGATCACCAGGTCCTCAAGGGACTAACAAGGTACATAATATACATGCCAATGTACAGATATAAAAAATATGATCTAAGACAATCTAATGTATCCAGTCTACGTAATATGCATGTGAGAACATGTACCAGAATATCATACTTCGCCACTGAAGCTCACAAGCACCTCAACAGGCTATTGTCCCCAATACCGTATCATGGGACTAAGGACAATCAATCAATCAATAAACAATAACAAGTATTCTGCTACAGAGATTAAGGCTCACGACAATAACATGCCACAATACAATAAATCTGATACTGTAGTCAAGTTTTCCCTACCCCATGTCTAGTATTTAGCAATGTCAAGTCCTTACAGTTATCATTATAACAATAACCAACCTAGTAAACTACTACGAAGTCAATACCATGAATAATTATGTAAACCTCAGATCATGAACGTGTCAGTGTCCTGTGGTCATTCGTGTCAATGGACACGACAATATGCATGCAATGCCTAATGTCAATACTCGGTGTCATCTTCAGGACATCGGTACCCATCTTTGAAACGGACACTAAGTAACAACGATCCTACGTTATGCTAATGCTAACAAAGTAAACAACAAGACATAAAAGAAACAATCGATAACCAAGGCAAGGTACACTTGCCTGTAACCACTGTCTAAGTGTATGCCTGACCAACTCCAATGTCTTCGTAACTCCTGCCAAGTTCACCTATAATATATGTTCTATTATTAATACTCTCTAACGCCTTACCATACATAGATTATATTAATATCTATATCCAATAATCGTAATGATGTTGGTACAACACCATATAACATATAAAGTACCAAACTTTTATATAAAAATAATTTATAACTAATAAAACATAGTAATTTAATTTCTAGAAAAGTTTTATAAATATTTTTATATTACTAACGGTATTATTTTATTGGTGGAAACTCAATCACAATAGTCCTATGTTGATACTACATTATCAATACCATATTTGATCTATTACTTGAGTCCCAAAACAATAAATAATTAAAATATTTAATTCTGAAAAAATTATAGAAGTTAGTAAAAATAATGTTTTTAACATCAAAACTTGCACAACAAATATTTCAGTAGAGGTATATGAAGTATCAAAGCTTTTTGATACAAGGAACACATGATTTTCGGAGTTATGATTTTACGGCAAATGTCAATAATTTTATTAAATACTAAATGAAGTCAAAACTCAGTAAAAAGATATGCGTTGGAAAGCTATAGATGTCTAGTTTCTTACCAAAATATTAAGAAGATCGAATCGACTCAAAAATAGGTAAAAATCCACTCGCAACAGATCTGGTCTGTTCTGGACACCATGTTGTAGAATGGATGCCCCGACCAAAACATTTGGAACTGTGTGAATGGACAATTGAAAATCAAAAAAGTCACAGAGATATGTCTATTACTTTTGGTTTTATTAAAATATGAGGTCGGGACGCACACAAAACCCTTGATGCAAAACAGCGTATCCGCTGGAACGAATTCAGACTTGGATTCCAAACTTCGTTGACTTTTATGGCTATTTTGGTGTACTAGAAGGGATTGTAAACATATGGGGGACTGATTTGATTTTAGAGGGTCATATTAGCTTTATAACAAATATTTGTTGAGCGTCACGAGAGGTCGAAAAGGGGTCAAAACTGCCGGTACACCACAAGGTGCTATCCGCGGCCAAGGCTGGAAGAGAATTTTGGGATTATAAGTTTTTTTTGGGTGTTTGGGAACTGAAATATTAAGTTAAAATATTAGGTTTTAGGCTTATATAGGTTAGGATTTTCTAAGAAATATTTTAACAAAGTTTGGTGAGATTTGGTTGCACTGTTTGAAAGATATGCATATTTGAATCAATGGATAATTAATGCGTTTCCGAATTTAGAAAGTCAATGATGGGTTATTTGAAATCGATTATGGATATACAAAATCCGCTAAAAATTGATGTAAATTTATCCTAATTAGTTATGGTAACCTATTATAGGCTCAACCAAGGCTAATTGAACTACTTCTAGGCCTATAGGGTTTATGGAGTTGAAATTGACTCCAAAAAGCTATTTAATGGATCTTGTGTGCCATTTGAAAATAAATAGCACACGAGAACTCAATTGAGTGGAACACCATTGGCATGTGTATAATAGGCTCAAAATAGGTTAAAGTCATATATTGGATTGAATGATTTGGATCAGAGTTAGGCCTTAATTACTATTTGGAAAACTAGTCAAATTTTACGGCAGAGACTAAAATGACTATTTTACCCCTAAAGTTGTACATAAAAAATATAGTATAAGAAAATATGCTTGGATGGGACATGATATATCTAACTAAAGGTGAAATCGTATAGAATACAATGATGGGATTATATTTGAAAAATTAATAATTGTTGTGCTTCAAAAATTAAAGCTACGATAAAGTATTACAATAGTCATTATTGATCATGAAATATAGTTTAATATTAACTATCCATATTAAATAATAAAAATAACATCCAAAAATGGGGGGGGGGGGCTACAACCTATCCATCTTAGAAAATTTTATCCTCGAAATTAAAATAACACGAATATGCAAAAAATCTATATCATAAAAGATAAGCTAATGTCCTACCTAAATCCGCAAATAGATGTGAAAACCGAATTCGCATAGAATCCTCACGCTCCCAAGTAGATTCTCCTAGAAAATTATGCTTCCATGCAACCTGAAATAATCTAATCGTCTGCTCTATAAGCGTCTTCTCACTAGTATCCAAAATACCAACTAGCTGTTCCATATTTGATAGACTGGTCCCACTATGATTTCGGAATGATTGGCCACATGATTGGGATCAGTCACATACCTTCTCAACTGTGAGACATGGAACACATCATGCACTCCCTCTAATAATGGAGGCAATACAAGACGATATGCCCTTCTCTAACAAGCTCTATATTACCAAAGGGTTACAAATCTAGAGGTACGACTTCTAATTTGGCTCTTGAGTTTTCTTCTATAACTAACCATAGAACTAGAAAAATTCACAATTAATCCATAAACTCTGTCAATCCTTAAACTCTATTATATATAAGTAATATCACAACTACTTTAGTAGTTAGTTAGCGAACCACTCCTTCTACCTATAAGTAATCTATACAATCCTTATAAGTATGCCTAACCATTGATTCTTATCTACGGGATAAATGTGGAGGCTGAACTAGACAACAACATAAACTTATTGGTTATCCTTATAGTCGTGGACTTCTATAGGTTATTTTAAGGCTAGTCTTACCATGTATAGAGATGGTCGTCTTTTCTAACCCATATCTTCTTACTCTATTCATATATCATCATAATAGTAATATCTCTATTATTTCTATCATAGGCCCTATCTTAGGCAAAAGATAGTAGGATTTGGTTAAATGATTCCATGGTTGTGTAACACCCAGTTTCTAAAATAAGGGTAATTTTGAATTTTTGTGTTTAATTTATTTAATTATGATATTTAAATAATAATATGATTTTTGGTAATTCTTAATCATTTTAAAACTATTTAAATCATGACTTGTGATTTGGTGTGCAGCTAGTAAAACCATAGAGACTGTCTGCCCTAGAGCCTAGCCATGTGATTGTGATGTTTAATTAGTACATTTTAGCCTAGAGGGTATTTTGGTCATTTTAGGATTTATTTGAATTTATTATGATTTATGGGAATTTGTGTGAATTTAATATTAATTAAATATTGCTATGTGTTATGTTAGTCTTGACTAGTTGAGACTTTGTAGACTAACCTAGAAGTTGACCCTAGTTATGGTGACTTGGTTAGCATGGTAGGACCCTAGTCTAACTTAAGTCAAACCAATTCTAGTCATTAAGAATCTAGTTTGAAATAGGAGGAATAGTGAATAGGTTCATGACTTATGACTTAGGAATTTAATTCCATGACTTATGCAACTTGGTCCATAGGCCCATGCCATGAAACCCTTGATGGAACTGGGGATTTCCAGGACCCTTCCTTTGGTGTGCGTATTGATCGATAGAAAGTTAAACAAATCTAATACGTGTTCTAACCCTTCATAGGCGGAAACTAGGGTTCACGAATTATACCTACGACGGAAAGAAGACAAGTAATTCCTGGCAATCTCGAGCGGACGACTCCAAGATCTTTTGCACGTATTCCTTTTTCGAGTTGGACGTCGTGTGGGCAACGATCTCCCAACCTTTTCTTCTCCTTGGCAGCCCTCTCTTTCTCTCATTACGTGAATCATGAATTTAGAGAAAGTTTCAGATTTCTGATCGGTAATATGGCGGCCAGAGAATAGAGGATATATATAGGCTACGGCACGGACCATGAAGAGAAATTAGGGTTAGGCCTCCTAACGGATCTGGATATCCCGTGTTCAGCCCGAACGCACAATCCAGGCCCATTAACAATAGCTCGGTCCACTAATGAGCTATTGTTGCACTACCTCCCTAATCCCAAATTATGTTTGTGGGCTCCTTTTATTATATGATCGTTTGGCTCCCCATGTTAAGATATCGTATGTCCGTCGATCAAATTAAGTTACTGACAACTATATTGATTCGACATCTTTTATCCTTAAGTAGTACCGCTCAACTTTATTTGTCATATCGGATATAATCCACTTGCAGGGTTTACATGACAATCCTTATGAGCTCCTTAAGAGGACATCATCAACCCGATGTATCGGGACATAGATTCCATTTATAATCAATAGCCCATCATACATACAATGTTATTACACAATTCATAGAGGTTGTTGATCCATAATGAATCTCACTCTTTTATGAGTCAAAGTAATGCACACTGCATATACATGTCTGTTATTATATTCGGATTAAGAGCACAAGCATCCATAATAACAGAGATGTTTATTCTCTTATGTAGTCAGCACAAAGAGAACAACCTCAAGTGGTCCTGTTCAATACACACAAAGTGTACTAGTGTAAACCTATAGTCAAGATAGACTAATACCAGATTACACTACAACCTTTCCAATAGATTGTCCAAGTCCATCTAGGTTGTGAACTATTTATATACTCCATAGGAAACTGATAATATGATCTTCTGTGTGACACCATACACCATATTATCTATAATATAGAATATCAGACATTTGTATTAACACTTGCAACAAATACAATATGCAAATATTTTCCCATATGATTCTCATTCAAAATTTAAGAAAATAAGGTTACTAAAAAAGTGATGCTTTTAGTATATAACCCTAACAACCCTAACCCTAGAATCCCTTTATGGCTGGCCATATATGTTGGCCCAATGATGGTATCATGTTTTTGAATATGGTTAATATGTTAAGTTTAGCATTTCAATATCACTAATCTTCATACTATCGCTATAGCATTTCTACTTATACTTATACCTTTGGTGATATGTGCCTATTGGTTTACATATTAGTGATATGAGCTTATCTATCTTAAATTTAATCGGGTTGCCAAAATTAAAACTATGTTTTTGATTGTGGTCATTCAATTAAGTTTAAGCTTTATGATATCACTAACATTTATGCTATCACCTTAGCACTTATACTTAAACTCAGCATTGTCCTAATGTGCATTAAATTTATCATACTTGCTACTATGTATATTGCTTTGTTCGTCTAACATGTACATACAGAAAAGCAATAAGCAAGATCAATGTGGACATATGCAATGAAGAAATCATGGTGGGCCAAAGACGATGGATCCCACAAGATTTCTCTGAACCACCCGACGACATCTCCGGAGCCACGCACTCGGGAAAGGTATTCAGTTTTCACAAACTGGATATCTTTGGACATCTGTCGCCAAAGGAAAAAGCTAGCACATATCAAAGGAAGAAGCCAAGCCATGCCATCATCATTTCAAGACTCTGAAGAAGCCTGCACCTGCTACAGTATATCTGGAGTATGTAATGAGTCTTAGAAATAATTGTAAACACAAGAAATGGATGGTAAAATCGAAAGCTAAGGTAGAAATCAGCCCAGGATCATTTTTGGATGAAAACCGGCATACCGACGGTATACCGGTACATACCGGCGGTATACCGATTTTGTTCACAGAAAGTTTCTGTCTACAAAATTGGCATACCGACGGTATACCGGATCATACCGACGGTATACCGATTCCGTAACGTTGAAAATCCAACGGTCGGATTTCCAGCATTAAATGATCCCAACGGCTATATTTCGAGCCGTTGCAATCCCAGACCGGTATACCGACGGTACGCCGACTCATACCGACGGTATACCGGTCGCTGACTGAAAAGTTGCCTTTGAGCTCTTTTCAATGCTTTGGTTATAAATAGCCTTGAACCCCTTCATTCAAGGTTGATGCTTTGAGCCTAAAAATTTCTAAACCACCAAAGCCTATCCACAAACAACTCTACAAAGCTTTCATTTGCCATCCACAAATTGTGTTAGAGTTATTGAGTTGAAAAGTGAGATCTTCATCTTATTGTATAAGGAGATCAAAACCTATTGTGAAAGGTTGAAGTTGGAGAGTCTTCGTATCCAAACTCTCGGTTGAAGTTGGAGAGTCTTCGTATCCAAACTCTCGGTTGAAGTTGGGGAGTCTTCGTGTCCAAACTCTCGGTTGAAGTCGGAGAGGCCTTCGGATTAAAGCTCTCGTGTAAGAAGTTGGCGAGTTCTTCGGATCCAAACTCGTGTGTTACTATTTGCTCAAATAGTAGATTAAATTCGGAGAGAGTTCCGGGACTGGATTGCCTCTAGGGAGGATACCAGGATACATCGGGTGTCGGTATTGTTATTGCTTCTTCTCTTATACTTTTATTTTTAAATTGCCAATTAGGTTGTGCTAAGTGCTTGATTAGCTAGCTTGACCCTATTCACCCCCCCTCTTGGGTTCCTACAATTGGTATCAGAACAAGGACTCTATTGTTAGGCTTAACATCCTTAGAGTAGATCCTTGTTATTTTTTATGGCATCGTATTCCTCCTATTACTCCTCCGATAAAGAGGGTTTTACCTCTAGTAGCATAGACAGTCATGGTTCTTCTAAATGCAAAAAATGCTCTAAGTGGAAAGCCATGGCTAAACAATCCTTAGAGATTCTTGATAACCTTCATTTTACAAATGAAGAATTTTCTGAAAAGGTTGTTCATTTAGAAGAAGCTAATGAGTTATTGAGAAATAAAAACAATAATTTATTATCTAGACTTGATTCTCAAAACTCATCATATGTTTCTTTAAAGAGTTTGAATGAGGCTTTAATTTTGAAAATCAAATCTCTTTCCTCATCAATAGAAGATCTTAAGAGGCAAACTCATGAGCTAAATCATTTGCATGATTCTTCTATTGACACTTTAAAGAAACAAAATGATACTTTTATCTCTAGAATTGCTTTATTTGAAAAAGAGAATTATGCCTTAAATGCTAAATTTGATTCTCTTACTTGTTTGCATGATGATTTGCTATTAGAACATAATATTCTTAAAACCAAATCTTCACATGCTCACTCTAGAGACATTCATCATTCTAGTATGTCACATGTTCATAACCATGCTTATTCTGATACATGTGCACACACTAGTATTAGATGCTTCTATTGCTCTCGCATTGGACACATGAGCTTTACATGCCCTATTCATAGGACCTTTACTACCAATGCTAGAGTAAGTGCTATATGGGTCCCTAAAGCTAATAAATGTGGATCCAAGTTTATTTGGATACCAAAGTCTTCGCCTAATGTTGTAGGTGGAGCTTCTTATATCGGGACATAGCACCGAGGAGCGTGTTGGTGGTTGCAAAGCTCAAAGGTCATCTTCCAAGCAATTGCACCAACACAAGCATGGCCACTAGAGCCACTTTGGTAACATGCTAAGCGATTCTCTTTAAATTGTTTATATTTGTAGAATCTAGCATATTTCTCTTGATGTCTTGCTACTAGCTCACATTGATATCCTTCAGTTGCCTTCTATATAAATCAATGTGAGATACAATACTAGCATGCTTAGTTAATTTTCTTGTTAATTCTTTTATCTAGCATGACTAGTTACTCGGCTTAAATGATTAGTTCATACTATGTAGTTTATCACTCATTCTCTATTAGTGTGACACATTTATATATGCATGCTCGTTATTCTTAATCTTTATTTATAAAGCATACATATCACTCTAGTCCATAGGAGCTTGATTTTGATTTGAGTTAATATGATTTTAACTCTCCGTCTTTAAAGTTTTTGAAATAGTTACTTCTTGCCGGTTTATTTTTAATATGTCATATTTATCTTAATCGGTATTTGTGAATATATATGTTTAGCACAAGCTTCTTATCACTTGACATGTATATACTTATACTTTCACTTTAAACTTGTGCTCACATAATATATTCATTATTGATTCTCATGTTTTATTTTGATTAAACTTCTTATGAATCAATTATGTCTTTGCCTAATAAAGCTTATTTATATGTGCTTTGAATTTGTGATAGTTTTTCAAACTTTTATTAAGGATACATGACTATATTCAATAAAATTTTCATTTATATGTAGATCATGTATTTCTTATGTTGATATTTTTTAGTATAAATATCTTTATGTGGGCATATGAGTTAAGCTAAAGTTCTATATTGACTTGAAGAGTATTTAAATATACTTGTTACCTTCAAACTTGTGCTTAACTCATACTCTAACTATTGATTCTTTTGATCAAATTTGTGGATCTCTTTTTGAATCAATTAGGTTCTTCCTTAAAGTCTTCTTTTGATGATATCTTCTTGACTTTTTGGTTGGTATTATGGATACATGTTCTTAATTGATTTTTGATCTTTTCATGTATGCATATTCGTGATATATATAGTTTTATATAGTTTCATATACAAATGACTCCCGACTTTTGATATTTATTTGTTTTATACCTTTAAGTTGGAGTGTTGAGAGAAAATATTTATTAGTGTCTTGTTCATGACTATTTATGGAAGTTCTTTTAAGGATCATAGTATTTTGTGCTTTACCTTGCTTGTTAAATTCACCTCCTTAATTAGTGCACTTTCTCTAGTTTATATCTTTATATTTTACTATGGTGCACTATAAAAGCTTTTGAAAAATATGTCTCTTGCTATCTTTAGCACATTTATAGCTTTCTAGATCTAAATGATCTTTTCTTGCTCATTCATTGGATTTATGCTTCTTTTGAATTATTGTTGCCCAATGGTTTTTGTAGCACATGAGAATACATGTAATTGATACATCATATTTCTTATGACTTTAGCTACTATGGTTTGAGCTTTTGTGTTGAGATTTTCTATTTCTAGAGAATACACTTATTTCATAATGGTTATAATATTTTGCATTCTCTAGATCGATCTATCATTTTATTATCTTGGGCTAATCTCAATACTTGGCAAAGAGATTTATTTTATTATGTTTTCATGAGTATCTCTTTTGGTCTATACTTGATAAGAGATCAATTCATTTATTTGTCATCTTATGCTCTTATCCTTGCTTAGTAAAGAGTCTATAAATCATTTTGTTCATGCAAAATGTATTGCCCTCTTTGTGAACTCTATGCTTGAGCAAGTATTTTTAGTGTTAGTGACTTAAGATTTAATGAGCACATTTATCTTGTTAATGGCTTCCCTCATTAATCTTATTTGGATTATATAGTTTGCTTATTTGTGATATATTATTAAGCTATATAATTTTGGCTCACTTTCACACATCTAGCTATATTCCTATACCTCAATCTAGTTTACAGAAACAAGATTTATGATATGCTTGATCTCTAAAACTAGTTTTACAAATTCTTTATTAGATCTTGTTTTCCCCAGAGGTTTGTGATTCTTTGTTTAACTTTCTTCCATACTAGTCATTAGCAAGCCTCTCTTAAATTTCTCTCACTTTTTGAGTCATGATTTTATCGTATTATCATTACATCTCTTCTTGATTATATTTGCAATCATTTAAATGAGAATGACTCTTTTCCTTATTTTTCTATTGATTTGTGAGATTTTTTTTTGAATTTGTGATTTTCTCTTGATGAGATTCATTAGATCATATTTATTCATTTGTTTACTTTATGAATGATCCTAATGATTGAGTAGTCCTAAACTATCTAATTCTGTAAATGTCAAGTTAATTTACTACTCTACTTTGACTACTCATGGATTATCACATAGTGTCTTTGCTATTTGAACTTTATTGGTCTTTCATTTAGAAGCAGCAAAGTTTGGATATTACCCGGTTGATGGGTACATATGTGATAAAACATACCTAGTCCATATAAAGTAATAAATTGGTTGATTCTTTCTTAATTAGATAATCATGGACATGATGTTTGAGTTTTATTCTTATTTTATTTTTGGCTATATTCTGTCTATCATCATGATTGTTCTTAATTGACTTTGTTCTTTTTCATGATGACATTTTCTCAAAGGATAACATACATTGATCTATCATAGTTAAATATGAGATCCTTCTATATAGACTAATGTATGTCATCTTTTGATTATATGTGCTTAATTTGAATATTCTTTTGATTTTTCATCTTTAGTGGCTATTAATTGGATATCTTCTCTTGACTAAAGATGACATTATTCGTCTTTTGACGATTTTATAACCTTATATGCATTGAGCAAGGGGGAGAAATCCATAGTTGATTTACCCCTAGATTTTGATGCTATAAGTGCTTAGAAACTAGTTACGCATATTTTGAGGGGGAGCAAATAAATTATTTTAATTCATCTATACCCTCTAATATGTCGCATACATAGTTTATCATGGACCCATAATTTTTTTCTTTTTTTATATCTTATTGATTGAGGTCATGATATTTTTATTTTGAAGGGTTTATGAGAGTGTATGTGATTGTCCTTATTATCTTATCTCTCTCTTTCATATGGGTTAAATATGTCATCTTGCTAATATTAACTTTCAGATCTTATCTTGATGAATATTATGCTTTCGTTGACTTGGCTTTTCTTTCATGCTTAATTGATTTGGCTTTCCTTGTTGAGGACTTATCCAAAATTCATGTTTTTTATCTACTTTGGTAGTACTTTGAGGGGGAGCATTCAAGTTGACTGAATTTCTCCTTCTCAAGTATTTTTCTTCTTTACCTTCATGTTTATCTAAAGGGTATTCATATAGCATGATAAGGTAATTGAGTTCAAATGCATGAACTTGGATAAGCATATAGATCTTGCAAATAATGAGATTACTTTATATCAATTGCAATATTTTACATTGATCATTCTTTTATTTTGTTCCACTATTTATTTGTGGACAATTATGATTATTAATAGTTTCCTTGATCAATGTTTCAAGTTTACATCTTTTCAATTGGTATCAAGTTTATTTAATTTCATATCTCAATTGGTATCTATTAGTTGCAATTATCTATTCCTCATGGCTTTTGTTTGAAATCCTTTATTTCATAGTTCTCTTCCAAAACTGGAGCAATACTTCATATCCTATTGTGTTTTGGATTTACTCCTTGGATTTCAAGTTGGTAAACTACTTATTTCTTATTTTTTAAATACTTTTAGTTTTACCAACCATATTGTGTTTTGACAAGCAATTTTCTATTTAGTACTCTACATTTGGTATGTAGTTTTATACACTTGTCTTTACACACTTCTCCCATTGTTTTTCATTAGTATATCTTGATCATGATTGTCTATAAGTTTTCCATGCTCTGATTTCTATGCTTGAGATTGATTTCATTTTATCTCTTAGTACGGGGGAGCCTATTTTTGATCATGTCAAAGGGGGAGAAGTAAGTTTAAGTATGCTTTTATAAGTAATCTAAGTAGTATGTTTTTAGTGATATTGCTTATGTCTTTTGTATATTAATGATACATGCATCTATTGTATCCATACTAAACTTAACCGATTTGCCATAATCAAAAAGGGGGAGATTGTTGGCCCAATGATGGTATCATGTTTTTGAATATGGTTAATATGTTAAGTTTAGCATTTTATTATCACTAATCTTCATACTATCGCTATAGCATTTCTACTTATACTTATACCTTTGGTGATATGTGCCTATTGGTTTACATATTAGTGATATGAGCTTATCTATCTTAAATTTAATCGGGTTGTCAAAATCAAAACTATGTTTTTGATTGTGGTCATTCAATTAAGTTTAAGCTTTATGATATCACTAACATTTATGCTATCACCTTAGCACTTATACTTAAACTCAGCATTGTCCTAATGTGCATTAAATTTATCATACTTGCTACTATGTATATTACTTTGTTCGTCTAACATGTACATGCAGAAAAGCAATAAGCAAGATCAATGTGGACATATGCAATGAAGAAATCATGGTGGGCCAAAGACGATGGATCCCACAAGATTTCTCTGAACCACCCGACGACATCTCCGGAGCCACGCACTCGGGGAAGGTATTCAGTTTTCGTAAACTGGATATCTTTGGACAGCTGCCACCAAGGGAAAAAGGCAGCACATATCAACGGAAGAAGCCAAGCCATGCCATCATCATTTCAAGACTCTGAAGAAGCCTGCACCTGCTACAGTATATCTGGAGTCTGTAATGAGTCTTAGGAATAATTGTAAACACAAGAAATGGATGGCAAAATCGAAAGCTAAGGTAGAAATCAGTCCAGGATCATTTTTGGATGAAAACCAGCATACCGACGGTATATCGGTGCATACTGGCGGTATACCGATTTTGTTCACAGAAAGTTTCTGTCCACAAAATTGGCATACCGACGGTATACCGGATCATACCGACAATATACCGATTCCGTAACGTTGAAAATCCAACGATCGGATTTCCAGCATTAAATGATCCCAACGGCTATATTTCGAGCCGTTGCAATCCCAGACCGGTATACCGACGGTATGCCGGTCGCTGACTGAAAAGTTGCCTTTGAGCTCTTTTCAATGCTTTGGTTATAAATAGCCTTGAACCCCTTCATTCAAGGTTGATGCTTTGAGCCTAAAAATTTCTAAACCACCAAAGCCTATCCACAAACAACTCTACAAAGCTTTTATTTGCCATCCACAAATTGTGTTAGAGTTATTGAGTTGAAAAGTGAGATCTTCATCTTATTGTATAAGGAGATCAAAACCTATTGTGAAAGGTTGAAGTTGGAGAGTCTTCGTATCCAAACTCTCGGTTGAAGTCGAAGAGTCTTCGTATCCAAATTCTCGGTTGAAGTTGGGGAGTCTTCGTATCCAAACTCTCGGTTGAAGTCGGAGAGGCCTTCGGATTAAAGCTCTCGTGTAAGAAGTTGGCGAGTTCTTCGGATCCAAACTCGTGTGTTACTATTTGCTCAAATAGTGGATTAAATCCGGAGAGAGTTCCGGGACTGGATTGCCTCTAGGGAGGATACCAGGATACATCGGGTGTCGGTATTGTTATTGCTTCTTCTCTTGCACTTTTATTTTTAAATGACCAATTAGCTTGTGCTAAGTGCTTGATTAGCTAGCTTGACCCAATTCACCCCCCTCTAGGGTTCCTACAACATAAACCCTAAGAGCCCCCTATAAAGTCTCTCATTGAATGTTCTTGCCTCTTTCATTAAGTTTCCAAGTTTTTGAAGAAAGAGGTAATAGCCATCTTCCCTAATCCATAACTTTCCTATTTTAGGTCCTTTTTAGCTCAAATCTTTTGCACTAGGTTCTAATCCATCCCTTCTTGCTGCTCATGGAGAGTATTCTCAGGTTTGGTGTAATTTGGAGAGATTAGCTAGCAAGGAGAAACCCCCCTTTTGGAGCTTTTTATTGGAATTTCAACCTATAGGTAAACCTTCAAAAACCCATTCAAATTTCAATTTCTTTACATGAGTGCATAGCCCTAGGATTCCCCAAGCTGCTAGCATAGGTTTGGTGTCGAGTGGTGTCCATTTCGTATCCGTATCGGACACGTATCAATGTATCTATGTAGGTGTTTGATGAAATGCTCGAATGGATTAAATCTTTGTATTTTCTAAAACAAATTACATATTTGGGAAGCCCTTGATGTGTGTTTTCAAAACCCCACTGACTGAACATGAATTTGTGTTGTTTCCGTGTCAGAAACGGCCGTGGACACGCTGCACGACACAGCACACAGGTGCCCTGATGATACACACTGTTTTCTCACGAATTGGACACGTGGACTCATGCCACTTGACACAGAGTGGGGGACATCACTGACAGACCCCCCCCCGAGTTTCAGGACACGTTGTGTCGTGTCGGACACGAAAACACGAGTGCACCGTTAATTTACTGTACTGTTCCGCGCGGGAAGAGGCCACTGACACGGCTTTCGTCTCGCGTGCAGACACGACTTGGTCTCGTGTCAGGAACTTTAAACCCTAGCCCTATACCCACTCTTCGTGTGTGCACGAGCCCATGGGTGTTCGTGCCCTATGTTGTTCGCAATCGTGTACGACACGGCTGCACGAGGCCATGTTGAGTCACTGATTCACTGATATTGTTTTCACTGATTGTACACTTCATGTCCAGTTTCCTGGACACGAATGAACCCACCTAGACACGTACACGTATAACACTTTGATTACTAACCTATTGATTCGAGTATTGATTGATATTTCAAATCAAATTTGGGAATTTTCCCTAATTCTCTGAAACTTCCTGATACTACTGATCTTCTTTTTTTTTCCAGAATTTAAATTCGATTTTGTTGTGATGTCTTGCCTTGTTAGCTCATTTACACATGTATAGATTTGTCTAAATGATTGGTTGTGATTGGCATTAGGAGTTCGGGTTTTGAATTGGAGTTTTGGACTGTGTTAACTGTCATTGACTTAAAAATCTAAGATTTATGCTCTATGCCCACACATGTTTACACACATTGATTGTTATACTAAATATGAGAACCTAGACACTCATCACTGAACCTACAGCCTCCTGTATACACACACCCACATTACCTGCATATCACTGATACACCCTAGCCCCAAAAGCCTGAGGACATTTCCTGAGAACTCCAAAATCTGAGATTCAAACCTGAGATTGGTTATCAATAACTGAGATTTGGTTTGATATTTTGTATTGGTTTTCGAATTGATTGATATCTGAATTTAGGTTGTTTCATTTCAGGGGTTAGCTAACAGGTTAGGATTTTGATTTACATGGATTCCAGTTTCGATTTCACCTTGGGCTTAGTTCAATTGATAACTGTCATTCCTGTTAACACATACACATTCCTGTACACTGGCACACACATACACATGATTCAATACCAGTCACTGTATCTCACTGATTTTAAAAACCTGAGAGTTGGATTTTGAATTTAGAACTGAACTGAGGATAGGGTTCACCTCTATGAGTTGATTTTGTTTTGAATATAAATGCCTGAGAGTTGGGTTTGATATAAAATTGAGAACTTGATTTTGGGTTTTATTTGATACATTCAATTAGTTGTTAGGATTCGAGTAAACTGTTATGAGTTTACTGATTCTGTAACACCCACTTTTCTAAATGGGGATAATTTTGAACTTTTATAATTTTGATTAATCGATAATAAGATTTAACACACGTTGTGATTTTTGGTAATTTTTTAATCAATTTAAAACTATTTAAAATATTGAATTGTGATTTTGATGGTTAACTAGTTAATCCCTAGTTTTGCTAAGCTTAGAGACTAACCATGGGGACCTAACCATGTGATTAGAATGACTATTTACAACTTTTTAGGCTAAGGGTATTTTGTTCATTTTGTGACTTTTAAATTATTTAGGATTTTGATTAATTGGTGAATTTTAGATTATTTTAATAATATTTAAATTGATGTATTATGATTTTGGTCATTTTTTATATTTTAATATTTTGGGAAAATTTTATATTTTTAATATTGTTTTTATTGGATTTGTTTCGTCGGGTTTGAGTTTCGTCTCGTTCCGACTTGTATTGTGACCCGGGTAGCTTGAACTCTAGATGGGACCCAATATTAAGTTAAGCATGGCTCAAAAGACCCAACATTAAGTTAGTTAATTAAACTAATTTTTATCATGTTAGAATGGTTAAGTTAGAGACTCAAAACTAGATCATTTTGACCCCAAACTTGAACCTAGTCTAGACTTAACCATATGAGACTAGAGAGGGACAATTAGGACATTTCCCATTAGCCCTAACGGACTCTTTATGGCAGCCACCTTTAGGAGAGAATGAGGGACAATTAGGACATTTCCCATTAGCACTAATTTTTACTTTCCCACCATTGATTTGATCTCCAAATCAAATCATTCCTTCACCAAACCTTCCCTCAATCATTCCCATTCTCCAAGGGAAGGGTGCTACCAAGGATTGGAAGAGGAGTGCAAGGAGGAGTGTCCACTTTGAGGGATCTTCGTATCGGAGCCGTGTCCTAAAAGATTTCATTGGGATTCCACTCCCAATAGGTAAAACCCATCCTCTAAATTAATTTTCTTTGCATATAAATTAGTTTTGAATCCGTAGTATCCATCCTCATGCATGTGTCCCATTTAGATTCAAATTTGAGGCCATTTGGAGCTCTCTTGAGGATTTTAGATATGTGTCTTGTGTCCTACTTGATAGATCCCAAATTAGGACACCCATGTGTATGTATGTATGATAATAGTTAAAATAGATATTTAAATTCAGTTTTATAATGGTTAGAGAGTGGATTGATCTTTGTTAGGATGGTTAGAATGAGTTTCATTTGGATACCTATGTTTGTATGCAAGTATCTCGGCCTATATGTGTTCTTTTGTCAAATCCGTCATAATTTTTATCCACGTTTTTATTAACCAAAGCAACTTAGAAATGTCATAACTTTTAGCTTAGAACTCCGATTTATCTCCCGTTTTTTTTAAAAGAACCGTATCGAAGTTAGCTTTCCAAATATATATTTTAATATGCCAAATTCTTCCTGTAACTTTCTGTAGAATTATTTGAGTGTCAGTTGTACGAAAGACGAACATGTTTCGATATTTTTGCGATTTCGGGAGCTTCCGGACACGAAAATACGATCCGTTTAAAGTTTCGGAAAGCTAACACAAAGGGCTACGATATATTTTAATCCTAGAATTTAGTGAATGCCCAATTGGTATAGCATTGGTTTTAAGTAGAAGAGTGACTATACGATATATGCATTTTGTGTAACCTATGAGCCTATGTAGTATGGATATTAAATGAATATAGAGTATGTAATGCATGATATGTTAGATGAATGAAATGATATATATATATATATATATATATATATATATATATATATATATTCTCTTTACATTAATGTATATATATGGTTGAATGCAAGCATGTAGGAATGCAATTAATATAATGCATATAAGCAATACATGAATGAAAGAATGATATACAATGTATGTATGAAAGTATATAATGAATGCTAGATATGAATGCAAGATATATATGTAATGATAGATATGAATGCATAATGTATAAATATTGTAATGCAATATATAATGATAACATGTATGGTAATGTAGAGTATATGATACAAGCATGAATGAATGGAGGAAATACATGTATATAGGTAATATAGAATGTAATATATGAAAGGAATGAATGATAATATATAACATGATATGTAAGGTAATACAAGGTATGAAATATATAATGTGTGCATGTTTGTATGTCTCTATGTTAATGTATGAAATGATATGAATATACAATGTATGCATATGTATAAAACATGTAGGTAATGCATAGATGCATGAATGAAATAAATGTTTGCAATATGTTAATATAAATACAAGTATCTAATATGCATGATGTAAGTATAATATAATACAAGTATACATGTATGTATCATGTAAATGTAATATACATGATATGTATGTATGCATGTATACAAGGTAAGTATGTATGTATGTATTTCTATAAACTGAGTTAACCTATAACCTTTTACACACATGCATTCATACACCCTTTGATATCATGTATCCCATGTCACATACACCTACCTATCACTAAATTTTAGAACATTAGCACATATCCTTTCACACACATGCCAAACACACACATACTCACTTACTCTTTTACCTCTCTTTCTATATATATATATATATATATATATATATATATAAAAAAAAAAATATATATATATATATATATATATATATATATATATATGTATGTGCCTATATATATAGCTTTCCTATATATATCTATGTATATGAATATGTGAATAGTGATGCATATATATATATATATATATATATATATATATATATATATATATATTTATATATATATGTGTGTGGGAAGTACATATAGGTAGCCTATATGTTATGAGTGTACTATAATATATTAGATATATATATTGTTATGTGTATATGTGTTTGTGGTTTGGCTTAGGCATGATATAGCCTATAGCCTAGGGTTCTTAGCCTATGGTGTGTCTGTTTGCCTAGTGAGAGTTTAGTTAGACTTGTTTAGTCTTGATTAGGCCTAGAATAGACTAGTTAGACTTGTATAGACTTGTTTGGTTTAGGTTTGACCTAGTTGACCTAGTTTGACTAGTCTAGTTGACTAGAGTTTACCAAAGGTTGACTTTAGCCTAGATTGACCCCAAACTTCATGTAGATGCGTTGTAGCAGTATATTTCTTTATTTTAGACTTGTTGTGACTTGTACTGTTCTATAGGAGACAGACACCACTCCTCGGACAGTATATTTTTTTCGGACGTTCAGGATACCAGGCGAGTACATTCTCTGATCATTTTATATCCTGTTTAGAATTATTTTCCTGTATTAAATTACTTTACTTGATACTGTTACGTTGGTCACACGAATTAGTACTATATGGATCCCTTCTTGAGATGTTATCCCTTCAGGGAGCATCGGGTACTACATGTTCTGTGCGTTTACTTACATGGCGTATCACTATGCTTCTTTGGCTCTTTGATCACTTGTGACATATACTCTTATGATCACAGAGTCTTCTTTGAATCCTTATCCCATTTATTGGATTTTCCAGAATCCCTATTTATGGGACTACTATGTACCACCCTTCGGGGGCCGTTATATAGAATCATAACATAACCTGGTTGGATCCTTGTGTATTGATTGGGGGTACGGGAGAGTAGAAGTAGACATGTGAATAATATCCAAGTAGTGTAGCATTAGAATCCTTCCATAGTGTAGCATCAGAATCATCCTATGCCATTTACATGTCTATATTATACTCTGACTCACTAGCCACTGTTAGTTCTTTACTTATAGTAGATATTTCTATTACAGTTCTCTCTCTCGGTGTTTACATACTGCATTTCTTCAGTATCTATATCTTACTTTACTGCATGATTATATTTTCTAACCTGCTATGAACTGTTGAGATGTATTGTGCTCGCTTCTGTCCTGACTGGACCGGTTAAAAATATTACAGAGGACGAGGAGGAGGCCTGTGTGGATACCTTCTGCAGGACAGCTCTAGCTGACAACTTTACCCTACTGCCTAGACTAGCTTAGTTAGGCTTTATCTTACTTATGTTGTCTTGAGAGTAGTAGTTAGACTTTATTTCTGCCCTTGAGATCTGGGTTGTATATTCTTTCATATTCAGTAGCTTAGACCTTGTACTCTGGATATCTGCTGAGATGTTATCTTAAACTATTTGATCATCAGTATTTTTCTTGAGTTCCTTATCATATCGTGCTTCTTCTTTCTTAGTTGTGATTGAGTTTACTTTCCGCTATGTCACTCCCACTCGGGGAGTATAAACTGTTTAGCCTTATACTGTTAGATGCATTGAGACCTAGGACATCGTTCTACCGCCGACACTGCGACGTAGGCTAGACGTTGTTACGTTCTCGTACCCTTACAGTGGGTGCGGGTCGTGACATGTTTTTAGTGGTGGCCCATGCAAGTCGAGTTTATGTAGTGGTATTCGAACTAGAGTATCACTACAGCCTGCAGTAGGATTAGGATATATTTTTGAAGGTACTCAATCACAGTTAGGCCTCCTTGAGAGATTCCTGGGACGACCCTTGAGAATCTTATTTTAACTTCGATTTGAAATCTATTTTTCCCCTGATTTGATTTACCTTTACTTCCTGTTATTGAACTTGATTTTGATGGATTATTGTTGAATTTTGAATTTTGATGTTAGTGGTTGAATTTGAGTCTGTATTTATATGATTTTGATGGATTATTGTTGAATTTTGAATTTTGATGTTAGTGGTTGAATTTGAGTCTGTATTTTTATGATTTTTGATGGATTATTGTTGAATTTTGAATCTTGATGTTAGTTGTTGAATTTGAGTTTGTATTTATATGTATATGTACATTTTTTTTGGAATTAAGGTATAACCTGATAACATACTTGATAAGGACAGTGAGAAAAGTGAAAGTCTACTTTATTATGGAATTTAGAATTTATTGCAGTCATATTTTCTAGCATGACAAGGACGTAGAGCCTGATATAGCTATACTTATCTTAGTTATGAAATCTAGATTTTCTTGCAGCCATACCGGGTGGCATGGTAAGAATTCTAGATAACATGATTATAGGGTGTATGCTTTATTATGGACTCTATCGTTTATTGCAGCTATACTTATTGGCATGGCAGAATTCTGACAACATAATTTCAGGAAGACGCATATGATTATCAGATTGTACCTTAAATATTTTTGAACATGTTTTCTCTACTTTTGTTTCAGTCCTTCAAAAGAAAAAAAAAGAGAGAATCGTTATTTGTTTGTTTTGTTTTGTTTCTCATTATTTAACTTAGGAGTAGCTTTAGCTGTTTTATAAACTTTGTGTAACTTCTTACTATGAATTTCTTCTTAATACAATGAATCGATGATTTTACTAGACCTTATCTTGGATTTGATAGTTTAGCTCTGGGTTTCAAAATGGTTCCTTCTTTTAAACGGATAAGCAGAACAGATTTTATCGTTATTTCCTTCTTGCTACTATCCTTGTATTAAATAATAATAATAATAATAAAACTGTCTTGATTTCACCAATCACCTACTTGCAATCTTGGTAGGAATCTAAATGTTAGTCTTAACGTAGAATTAATTTTTTTATTGGGACATGAGAATATATGAATGTATATATAGTGGACACTTGCCTGACACGTATGCATGCTACACTTTGAATTCCAACCTATCTAAATACATATTAATATGTTGTTGATGTTTAAATTGTCAAAATCCTAATATTTCTGGTTCTCTGCCTTTTCTAGTTTAAATTCGTAATTCAAATATAAATTTCATGTTAGTAGTTTTGTTTATATCACTGCACATGTATGTTATATACATGGTTTCAACTCTTAAGGGAATTGGTTGAGTTTTGTGTTTGAATTTGACAAATCTAAGACTGTGTGCATATTAACCCTTAATACTGGATTCCAAATATTTAGTTCAACTTGCTGTTTTTTTTTAAAATATAATATTTAGAGCTGTGTACATTGTTGTATGTAGGGATATGATGTTAGGTTTATACTCTTACATGTTAGGTTGTGATAAACATTGGGTTAGTTGATGTTGAATTTCTCCAAATCCTAAAACTGAATACATGTTAACATTTCACATTGATTTCCAATGTTTAGTTCAATTTTAAATTTAATATGTAATATTGAACTGTATGCATAGCTAAATGTATGGATAGTATGTTAGGGTTTCTTCTCTATCATGTTAGGATGTATTGGAAGCATTGAGTTAGTTGTGATGTTTCAAATCCCTAAAAATCTGAAACTGCATTATGTTAATATTACATTATTTTAAATGTTAGCTTATTTTCAGATTTTGTATGTAAATGCTGAACTAAAACTGGGTTTAACCTTTCAATACTAAAGCTATAACCCTGTACAAGGACACACACCCTAACTTAGTATACACTGCCATGTAAACCTAACCCTTCCTCTCTATGTTATGTTCATATATCTATATAGATATATATATAGTTTATGCATACATGTTATAATGTATATAGATACATAACTAAATTTCTACCTCTCTATATATATAGATATATGTATATATATGGTTAGCCATGCATGTTATGAGTAAATGGGTTGTGCATTGTAGATTGTTTAACCAATATGCCATGAGTAGTGTAACTTGATAGCTATTGTTTTGAAACCCAAATTCTCCTATACACTTTCATGTATATTTCACACACACACACACACATGCCTACTATCTAACCATATGAACATGTCCACATACACCCATACACACACTAACCACATAACCTTTACATAATGCTAGATTTTCCCCTTCTAACACACACTCTCTCTCTCTCTCTCTCTATATATATATATATATATATATATATATATATATATATATATATATATATATATATATATATATATTGTGATTGGATTTTAATGCTCGACATTTGTGCTTTAAATTTTGATTTTGATTATGCCTTAAAGCCTTGATGATTTGTTATTTCTGTATCTTTTTCAGTTTAACACCCCTGATTGCTTGTAAGTTTTGATACCCTATAATTGTTTTGGTCTAGTGTAACTAGTATACCTAGATGAGACTTTCACTACCACCGTATGCCATGACCCTGTATGTCGTCCTTTTAAATCGTATGATTTGTTTAAGTTCTGAGACTTTGATTGTGGGGGTTTGACCTAGAAGGAGTATGAATATTTTAATTTCGAGGATAAAATTTTTCTAAGGGGGGTAGGATTGTAACACCCACTTTTCAAAATGAGGGTAATTTTGAACTTTTATAATTTTGATTAATCGATAATAATATTTAACTCATGTTGTGATTTTTGGTAATTTTTTAATCAATTTAAAACTATTTAAAATGTTGAATTGTGATTTTGATGGTTAACTAGTTAATTCCTAGTTTTGCTAAGCTTAGAGACTAACCATGGGGACCTAACCATGTGATTAGAATGACTATTTACAACTTTTTAGGCTAAGGGTATTTTGGTCATTTGTGACTTTTGAATTATTTAGGATTTTGATTAATTGGTAAATTTTAGATTATTTTAATAATATTTAAATTGATATATTATGATTTTGACCATTTTTCATATTTTAATATTTTGGGAAAATTTTATATTTTTAATATTGTTTTTATTGGATTTGTTTCGTCGGGTTTGAGTTTCGTCTCGTTCCGACTTGTATTATGACCCGGGTAGCTTGAACTCTAGATGGGACCCAATATTAAGTTAAGCATGGCTCACAAGACCCAACATTAAGTTAGTTACTTAAACTAATTTTTATCATGTTAGAATGGTTAAGTTAGAGACTCAAAACTAGATCATTTTGACCCCAAACTTGAACCTAGTCTAGACTTAACCATATGAGACTAGAGAGGGACAATTAGGACATTTCCCATTAGCCCTAATGGACTCTTTATGGCAGCCACCTTTAGGAGAGAAAGATTCATTTCATTCATTACAATCTTGCCTCTTTTATTTTCTTTTGTTCTTCTCCAATTTTAGAGAGCCTTCCCATTGATTTGATCTCCAAATCAAATCATTCCTTCACCAAACCTTCCCTCAATCATTTTCATTCTCTAAGGGAAGGGTGCTATCATGGATTGGAAGAGGAGTGCAAGGAGGAGTGTCCACTTTGAGGGATCTTCGTATCGGAGCCGTGTCCTAAAGGATTTCATTGGGATTCCACTCCCAATAGGTAAAACCCATCCTCTAAATCAATTTCCTTTGCATATAAATTAGTTTTGAATCCGTAGTATCCATCCTCATGCATGTGTCCCATTTAGATTCAAATTTGAGGCCATTTGGAGCTCTATTTAGGATTTTAGATATGTGTCTTGTGTCCTACTTGATAGATCCCAAATTAGGACACCCCATGTGTATGTATGTATGATAATAGTTTAAATAGATATTTAAATTCAGTTTTATAATGGTTAGAGAGTGGATTGTTCTTTGTTAGGATGGTTAGAATGAGTTTCATTTGGATACCTATGTTTGTATGTAAGTATCTCGGCCTATATGTGTTCTTTTGTCAAATCCGTCATAATTTTCATCCACGTTTTTATTAACCAAAGCAACTTAAAAATGTCATAACTTTTAGCTTAGAACTCCGATTTATCTCCCGTTTTTTTAAAAGAACCGTATCGAAGTTAGATTTCCAAATATATATTTTAATAAGCCAAATTCTTTATGTAAGTTTCTGTAGAATTATTTGAGTGTCAGCTATACGAAAGACGAACGTGTTTCGGTATTTTCGCGATTTCGGGAGCTTCCAGACACGAAAATGCGATCCGTTTAAAGTTTCGGAAAGCTAACACAAAGGGCTACGACATACTTTAATCCTATAATTTAGTGAATGCCCAATTGGTACAGTATTGGTTTTAAGTAGAATGCAAGCATGTAGGAATACAATTAATATAGTGCATATAAGCAATGCATGAATGAAAGAATGATATACAATGTATGCATGAAAGTATATAATGAATGCTAGATATGAATGCAAGATATATATGTATTGATAGATATGAATGTATAATGTATAAATATTGTAATGCAATATATAATGATAACATGTATGGTAATGTAGAGTATATGATGAAAGCATGAATGAATAGAGGAAATACATGTATATAGGTAATATAGAATGTAATATATGAAAGGAATGAATGATAATATATAACATGATATGTAAGATAATACAAGGTATGAAATATATGATGTGTGCATGTTTGTATGTCTCTATGTTAATGTATGAAATGATATGAATATACAATGTATGCATATGTATAAAACATGTAGGTAATGCATAGATGCATGAATGAAATGAATGTTTGCAATATGTTAATATAAATACAAGTATCTAATATGCATGAATGTAAGTATGATATAATACAAGTATACATGTATGTATCATGTAAATATAATATACATGATATGTATGTATGCATGTATACAAGGTAAGTATGTATGTATGTAGTTTTATAAACTGAGTTAACCTATAACCTTTTACACACATACATTCATACACCCTTTGACATCATGTATCCCATGTCACATACACCTACCTATCACTAAATTTTAGAACATTAATACATATCCTTTCACACACATGCCAAACACACACATACTCACTTACTCTTTTACCTCTCTTTCTCTATATATATATATATGTATGTGCCTATATATATATAGCTTTCCTATATATATCTATGTATATGAATATGTGAATAGTGATGCATATATATATATATATATATATATATATATATATATATATATATATATATATATATATATATATATATATATATATATGTGGGATGTACATATAGGTAGCCTATATGTTATGAGTGTACTACAATATATTAGATATATATATTGTTATGTGTATATGTATTTGTGGTTTGGCTTGGGCATGATATAGCCTATAGCCTAGGGTTCTTAGCCTATGGTGTGTCTTTTTGCCTAGTGAGAGTTTAGTTAGACTTGTTTAGTCTTGATTAGGCCTAGAATAGACTAGTTAGACTAGTATAGACTTGTTTGGTTTAGGTTTGACCTAGTTGACCTAGTTTGACTAGTCTAGTTGACTAGAGTTGACCAAAGGTTGACTTTAGCCTAGATTGACCCCAAACTTCATGTATATGCATTGTAGCAATATATTTCCTTATTTTAGACTTGTTGTGACTTGTACTGTTCTATAGGAGACAGATACCACTCCTCGGACAGTATATTCTCTTCGGACATTCAGGATACCAGGCGAGTACATTCTCTGATCATTTCATATCATGTTTAGAATTATTTTCCTGCATTAAATTACTTTACTTGATACTGTCACGTTGGTCACACGGATTAGTACTATATGGATCCCTTCTTGAGATGTTATCCCTTCAGGGAGCATCGGGTACTACATGTTCTGTGCGTTTCACTTACATGGCGTATCACTATGCTTTTTTGGTTCTTTGATCACTTGTGACATATACTCTTATGATCACAGAGTCTTCTTTGAATCCTTATCCCACTTATTGGGTTTCCCAGAATCTCTATTTATGGGACTACTATGTACCACCCTTTGGGGGCCGTTACATAGAATCATAACATAACCTGGTTGGATCCTTGTGTAATGATTGGGGGTACGGGGTAGTAGAAGTAGACATGTGAATAATATCCAAGTAGTGTAGCATCAGAATCCTTCCATAGTGTAGCATCAGAATCATCCTATACCATTTACATATCTATATTATACTCTGACTCACTAGCCACTGTTAGTTCTTTACTTATAGTAGATATTTCTATTACAGTTCTCTCTCTCTCTGTTTACATACTGTATTTCTTCAGTATCTATATCTTACTTTACTGCATGATTATATTTTCTAACCTGCTATGAACTGTTGAGATGTATTGTGCTCGCTCCTGTCCTGACTGGACCTGTTGAAAATATTATAAAGGACAAGGAGGAGGCATGTGTGGATACCTTCTGCAGGACAGCTCTAGCTGACAACTTTACCCTACTGCCTAGACTAGCTTAGTTAGGCTTTATCTTACTTATGTTGTCTTGAGACTAGTAGTTAGACTTTATTTCTGTCCTTGAGATCTGGGTTGTATATTCTTTCATATTCAGTAGCTTAGACCTTGTACTCTGGATATCTGCTGAGATGTTATCTTAGACTATTTGATCATCTGTATTTTCCTTGAGTTCTTTATCATATCGTGCTTCTTCTTCCTTAGTTGTGATTGAGTTTACTTTCCGCTATGTCACTCCCACTTGGAGAGTATAATCTGTTTAGCCTTATACTGTTAGATGCATTGAGACCTAGGATAGCGTTCTACCGCCGACACTGCGGCGTAGGTTGGGCGTTGTTACGTTCTCGTACCCTCAAAGTGGGTGCGGGTCGTGACAGATTTGTAAAACCTAAAATATGAGTTATAAAAACTGAGAATTGATTCATGGGTTTGATATAAACCAAGTCATTGGACTTTCCAGAAATTCTCAATTCCTGAGAATTGTTTTCCTTTCCTTAAACCAAATATTGATTGTTAACTCCTACTCGTTGTATTGGTTTTGTTTTGGTGAACTGAATTGGGTTGTTTAGCCATGCTTAACATTAGGCATATATGAATATATGTGTATATGCATGTAGGCATAAATGCAAATTATTATGTATATATATATATTTTGTAATATATATATGCATGAATGATAGCTCACTGTTTCCAGATTAATACTCTAAATGGTTTTCGTGAATGATAGCTCACCTTCCTTTAAAACTGAACTTGAATGATAGCTCACCTTCCTTTAAATGGTTTTCATGTTAATGTGAACTCTTATAAATGTTAGCTCACTGCTTCCAGATTAATACTCTACACACTTTGCCTAACACTCACTGTTCACACACAGGTTAATACCCTTCACTGTTTTTTTTCTTATATCTATGTTTATTTTACTGATTTCCCAGTTTTTACACCATACCACACTGTTTTGTGTTTTCACACACATTGCCTAACACTACACTGCCATGCCACTGTTTTCTATTGACACATGATACCCTTCACTGTTTTCCTTTTCAGGATAGCACACACATACTCTATGTGACACTCTCACACACACACACATGCTCACATATACACACACATGGGTGAGTCCCTGTCACATGTATCCTAGCTACACACTCACACATTTACATGCTCTTCTCTATCCCTCTCTCTCTCTCTATATATATATATATTTTTTTTTTCTATATATATATATATATATATATATATATATATATGTATATATATATATATATATTATATATATATATATATATATATATATATATATATATATATATATATATATATATATATATGGCTAAATGTGTTAATGTGATAAATAGAGATTTCCTATAGTTATATACATATATGTGTATATAGATATGTATATATGTGGGTACAAAGATATATAGCCTAGTGTTGAATTCTCTTTTCATGTACACCTCCATGTTCACACACATACATAGCTTACATGTTAGTTCCTTCCTATATATATATATATATATATATATATATATATATATATAATGTTGAATATGCATGAATATGATGTGCCCTTGATGTGTGCTTGTGATGGCTTGTATAGCCTTGTGATTGGTGTGTGATTGCTAGACTAGGCTTGGTTAGGCCTAGTGAGACTTGTTAGACTTTTTTGGGCTAGGACTTGACCTAGTTGACCTAGTTTGACTGTATAGTTGACCAGAGTTGACCAAGTGTTGACTCTAGTCTAGTTTGACCTAGACAGCATGTAGATGCATCGTAGATTACATTTATCATCCCCTGTATACATCTTGACTTGTGTTGCTCTAACTAGGAGTCAAGTACCTCATCTCAGACAGTACATTTACTTCAGACATTCAGATACCAGGCGAGTACATTCTCTGATCATTTCATAACTTGCTTAGAATTATATTCCTGCTCTAGTTTACCTTATTTGATGCTGTCACGATATTATCACGGATTGGTACTATATGGATCCCTACATTGAGATGTTATCCCCCTCGGGAGCATCGGATACATCATGTCATGTGTTACGTGTACATCATGTATTCCTCGCTCTCATGTTATTCATGTTTTTCATGTGCTTCATCTTCGTTCATGCATGCTCGTGTACTCTCATGTACTCTCATGATCGGTCATGTTTCCCATGTATCTCATGTATAACCTATACTTCATGTGCACTCATTTATGAGCCTTCATGTGAATTTCATGTGCACCCATTTATGGGCCCCCATGTGAATTTCATGTGCACTCATGTATGAGCTCTCATGTATACTTCATGTGCACCCATTTATGGGCTTCATGTGAAAACCATGTACGTAACATAACTTGTCTGGATACTTGTGTATTGATTGGGGTATGGGGAGTATAAATAGTCATGTGAACAATTCCAAAGTAGTATAGCCATGTACGCCTCTTTAGTATAGCTATGTGCAAATCCAGCCATTCACATGTCGACTTTGTACTCTAAATCACTAGTCACTGGTAGCTCTCTACTTATAGTAGATATTTCTATTACAGTTTTCTCTCTGTTTACATTCATGTACTTTCTTTCAGTTTTATGTATCGTACTCTCTTGCATGTTTATATTCTCTAACCTGTTATGATCTGTGTGAGATGTATTGTGCTCGCTCCCGTCCTGATTGGACCTGTTGAAAATTTTACAGAGGATGATGAGGAACCCTGCACCCCTTACTTTGGAGCTTGCCTAGATGACACTCGCGACCTGGACCCCTAGGGAGGTTCAGGCAGTTGCTGAGGATGACACCCATGCTTAGTATAGATAGCTTAGACTCTTACTTGTCTTTCTCATTGATACATTATTGTATATATTGGGAGTTGTTTCATTTGGATGTTTGTGGAGATGTTATCATAGACACTTAGTCTTTATCTGGATTGTACCTTTGTGGATTTTCTTCTGTTCGTATCTATCTATCTTTATTGTATTCCACTTAGATGTGATTGAGACTGTATTGCTATGTCACCTCCATTCGGAGTGTATATACTGTACAGGTACCTTATATATTGTTAGATGATTGACCTAGGACAGCGTTCTACCGTCGACACTACGGCGTAGGCTGGGCGCTGTTACGTACTCGTACCCTCATAGTGGGTGCGGGTCGTGACAGGTTGCTTGTTAGGGTTAGGCTTTATACTGAACTATATTCTAACTTATTTCTTGGAAAAGTATCTATGAAATTCTACCCACCTTAATTATTTATCTAGTCCTGTTATTCCTATCTTCTTCAAATAAATAATTTATTTTAATACAATAATAGTTCTATACAGACTTAGGTCCAGCCGTAAATATAAGGCTTACTAAGCCATTCTATTCATACCAAAAGTCTTTAATCTATCATATCTGGTTGGGCAGGTATAGGAATGCCTAACAATCGACTAAAAGTGATTTTCTACCAACTAAAACTCCTATAAAATATATTGCCACTCCATTCTAGTTGGTCTTTCTAGTATAGTTGTTCCACCCTTACTTGCACATACCTTAGATAATCACTCTCCTAAGAAATTTTATTAATATAGCTTCTATCCTAGGATAAAATATAATCAAAGCTACCCCAACTAGCATGGGCATTGATGAAACACCTTGTTCATCAAATGCATAGATACAACAGGTGCATTCGTCAATCCAAATGTCATCAATAGTCTTGTATTGGCTATAGCAAACTCCGAATGCTATCCTTGGGATATTCTCTATCCGCATTGTTATCTGATGGTATCCTGATATATACTTTTGCTTCTACCGACCGGTCAAACCAACGATGGCAAACTATACTTTGAGATACCAGAGCAACCTTGGGCTTCAAATGATCAATCAGTCTGAAGATGACGATCACCGACTCATTCTAAAGTATAAACTATCTCTCAATATTTCATAAGAATGAGACTAGCTAATCTTTAAAGTCATGATCTAACTTATGCTACCTTATAAGTCCTATATTTCGATTCCAACTGGTTCGCCCACTTCTATGGCTTGGATTTTCTCCAATCGTCTCTCCTAACAATATGGTAATTTTCGCTAAAATGTGGTCTGCTAGATCCTAACCATCCTTGATCCTTCTTTGTATAAAAGTATATCTAGTCTAACACTATCCTTTTCATTCTTCACCAAATATCCCTAGATTGACACCATGGTATAACCTATCATCACGTATCATTTTGATTCATTCCTTTGATAAGAATCTTCCTAGTAAATATCCGTCAGGTCACTGTCCGAGGTAACTTACATATGCATACCATCATATTTTCTATATCCATCAAAAAATCTATTTGTAACCTTAAAATGTCTTTAAGGATTCTACCGTACCTTATCGATTCATCCTATCCATAACAAAACTTTTGAATTCTTTCAACTACAGTCTTTCATGGGGTGCTCACATTCTAATTAGGAAACTGCATCTAACTCTAAAATTCTACTATATATTATACCAGTCACTTCATTCATTATGATTGAAAATATATCATACCTTCCTTTCTAAACCAAATAAAGCCTTGTTATTTCTTTATCCCTTCTCTATCTATCATCTCTATATCATAGGTGAATGGTAGAATGCGTGTAGCCTATTGGTACTAGAATCTCTCATTAGGGTTAAGTCTCCTATAAGAATTCTATTTTGCCAGTCCGATCTGCTCGGTCTATCTAATTGAGACATCTATCCAAACCATTAGTACCTTAGATAACTAATTCTTTTTTAATATACTCTATCAACTACCTTCTATCCTATGATAAAATACAATCTAATTGGTTTTTCAGGCACGAGTATTCGTCCTTCTGAAATAGGAAAGGATAAAATTCGAGTTCAAGAAGGAGGATTGACTTCAATTCTTGAGTTCCAAGGGCGATAGATAAGAGCAAAAGAATTTTCAAGCAGTTGTGGATAAAGATCCTAATACTATATCATATTATAGGCTCGTTCGATACAATAACGTAACCGAAACGATATGCTCTGACCCGCATGGGCCACCACAAAAGTATGTAACGTCCCACTACCAAAATACGTAGGACTAGAAAAGTGTATACATGCCAGCTACGTATCGAGTGGATTCCAGCCCAGCTCGAATACGTATATGCTATTTTGGTGTTTTAATTCAATCTATCATACACTATCACATATATATCTCATTCCACAAGATAAGTAACATCAAGAATGAAAAATATGCCATAGTCTGCAGTCCAATAACATATATGTTCGATTAGACCCAAAAAACAACATGGGTCTATAAGACTAAGCTAAGATCAGAGTATAAATGATATATACAAGATGAAAGCATGATAAAATAACTGAGTCAGATATAACAATAGTTCCAAGAGCAGCGGACTATCTCTCCATGATCAATTACCTCCTCAAGGGACTAGTAAGGTACATAATATACATGCCAAGGTACATATATAAAAAATATGATCTAAGACAATCTAATGTATCTGGTCTACGTGATATGCATGTGAGAACATGTACTAAAATATCAGACTTCGCCACTGAAGCTCACAAGCACCTCAGCAGGCTATTGTCCCCAGTACCGTATCGTGGGACCAAGGACAATAAAACAATCAATAAACAATAGCCAGTACTCTGCTACAGAGAAAAAGGCTCACGACAATAACAAGCCATAATACAATAAGTCTAATATTGTAGTCAAGTTCTCCCCACCCTATGTTTAGTATCTAGCAATGTCAAGTCCATATAGTCATCATTATAACAATAACAATGAACAATCTAGTAAACTATTACGAAGTCAATACCATGAATAATCATGTAAACCCCGCATCATGAACGTGTCGGTGTCTTGTGGTCATTCGTGTCAATGGATACGACAATATTCACGCAATGCCTAATGTCAATACTCGGTGTAATCGTCATGACATCAGTACCCGTCTTCAAAATGGACACTAGGTATCAACGATCATACGTCATGCTAATGCTAACAAAGTAAACACAAGAAATAAAAGAAACAATCCATAACTATGGCAAGGTATACTTGCCAATAACGGCTATCTGAATGTATGCCTGACCAACCCCAATGTCGTCGTAACTCCCGTCAATTTCACCTATAATAGATATTCTACTATTAATACTCTCTAACGACTAACCATATATAGACTATATTAATATATATACCTAATAATCATCATAATATTGGTACAATACCATACAACATATAAACTACCAAATTTTCTTATAAAAATAATTTATAATAATATAAAATAGTAATTTAATTCTGAAAAATACTTATAAATATTTTTATATTACCAAAAATATTATTTTATTGGTGGAAACTCGATCACAATAGTCCTATGTGGATGCTACATCATCAATACCATATTTGGCCTACTAATTGAGTTCCAAAAAATAGATAATTAAAAATATTTCATTTTTAAAAATTATAAAAATTAGTTAAAATAATATTTTTAACATCAAACATTGCACAACAAATATTTTAGTAGAGGTATATGAAATATCAAAGCTTTTGGATACAAGGAACACATGATTTTCAGAGTTACAATTTTATGGCAAATGTCAAGAATTTTAGTAAATACTAAACAAACTCAAAACTCAGTAAAACGATATGAGTTGGAAAGCTCTGGATGTCTAATTTCTTACAAAAATATTCAAAAGATCGAATCGGCTCGAAAATAGGTGAAAATCTAGTCGCAAGAAATCTGGTATGTTCTAGACACCCTGTCAAAGAATGGATGCCCCGGCCAAACCATTTGAAACTGTGTAGATGGCCAATTGAAAATGAAAATAAACACAAATATCTTTCTATTAGTTTTGGTTTCACAAAAAAATGATGTCAGAAAGTTTACGAAACCATAGATGCAAAATAGCATACCTGCTGGAACGAATTCAAACTTGGATCCCAAACTTCGGTTGACTTGTATGGCTATTTTGGTACAATAGAATAGATTATGAATGTATGGAAGGTTGATGGAATTGTAGAAAGTTGTGTTAGATTCATAAAAAATATTTGTGGAGCGTCACAAGAGGTCAGAAAGGAGTCAAAACTGTCAGTACGCCACAAGGTGCTGTGGCGGCCAAGGCTGGAAGGGAATTTCAGAATTGAAACTTTTGGGAGGAGGTGGAAACTGAAATATTTGGTTAAAATATATGTTTTGAGGCTTTTATAGGTTAGGGTTTGTCTAAGAAAGATTTTAGAAAATTTTGGTGAGATTCGGTTGCACCATTTAAAAGATATGCATATTAATTTGAATCATTGGGTAATTAATGGGTTTCCTAATTTAGAAAGTCAATGGTGGGTTGTTTCAAATCTATTATGGCTGTACAAAATTCTCTAAAAATTAATATAAATTTATCCTAATTAGTTATGGTAACCTATTATAGGCTCAACCAAGGCTAATTGAACTAGTTTTAGGCCTATAGGGTTTATGGAATTGAAATTGACTTCGAAAAGCTATTTAATGGATCTTATGTTCCATTTGAAAATAAATAGCACATGATAACTCAATTGAGTGGAACACAATTGACGTGTGTGTAGTAGGCTCAAAATATGTCAAAATCATATATTGGTCATATGATTTGGATCGGAGTTAGGCCTTAATTGCTATTTGGAAAGCTAGTCAAATTTTACGGTAGAGACTAAAATAACTATTTTACTCCAAAAGTTGCACATGAAAAATATAGCACAAGAGAACCTGTTTGGATGAGACATGATATATCAAACTGAAGGTAGACTCGTCTAGAATGTGATGATGGGACTAGATTTGAGAAATTGATAATTATTTTGCTAAAAAATCAAAGCTACGATAAAGTACTACAATAGTCATTATTGATCATAAAATATAGTTTAATATTAAATATCCATATTAAATATATAAAAAATTAAAAATAATTTCCAAAAATTGGAGGTGGGGGTGGGGGCTTACAAAGGCAGATTATGTTAGCATCGTAGAAAATGTTTCCACCTACACCACCAGCCCCATACCAGTTAGAATGACTAGAGGTCGGTCAATTAGGCATCCCTTAGTACCTCAACAACAACAGCAGTAGAGAGCAAGCCCATATCAGATACAAGGGAAGGTCATATGCCATTATTGTGGCATGACCGGTCATGTTCAGAGAAATTGTCGACGACGACTTGGGCATTGCTTATCTTTTGGGTCTAATCAGCATCATGTCAGGGATTGCCCACAACTGAGGACCACTACAAGACAACTGACGCCAAGGCCAACATATTGGAGTGGATGGGGTTCCCAACCTATGTGGAGAAGACCCCGGAGTGCGACGAGCGCCATCTGTGTGTCAGAGAAGCTCGGGGAGATGACGAGCAGTTGCTGCTGCTGCTGCTAACCCGAAGGGAGGTTCTGGACTGGAGCTACCGAGTTCGGGCCGAACTCGGTCCCAGGCCGAGTTCTGGCCGAACTCGGTCTGGCCATTCCAGAATGTTGCTGGTAGGTTCTGTTTGCCCGACACAGAGTTCTGGCCGAACTCTGTGTCGTCGGGGCTGAACAGAAATTTGGGGTGATTTTTCACCATTGGATCTAATCAAACGGTCCAGGTTTGTTGCGGGATTAGGAAGTTAAGTTGGGATTTTCCAACCCTGATCAATTATGTAACACAATTGTAGCACACAACAAGAGGAGAGAGAGGAAGGAGGCAAGAGTGCCAATTACAACTTTGGGAGAGAAGACGGAGGATTGAAGGTCATTTTCGAAGGAGATCGTGTTCGGGTAATCTCTACTCGTCGTTCTCGTTCTTCGTAGCCTTGTAATTATTGTTCTTGCTTCTAAGTGTTGTGGGAATCCGATTTGGATCGTAAGGAGTTTGTAGAGGGTATAATTCTTCTATTCCATTAGTGGAGGCTTCTCAGGGTTGGTCTCCGATCGTCCCGTAGTTTTTCCCGTAAGGGTTTTCCACGTCAAAATTCTCTGTGTCTGCGTGATTGTGTTTAGTGTTTTGGTTTGTGTGTTGTTTGCTCGGTTCTCTTGCAGGTACTCTCTAGTTTGGGGAAAGGTTTCCGCGTTTCTTTCCCAACAGAGTGGTATCAGAGCCAGGTTCTGGAATTCAGAAGGGTGTCAGGAGTTGACAGAAACTAGAGAGGAGAGATGGATGCGAAGCCGGTGCACATGGTGAATCTGAACGGCACCAACTATCACTATTGGCGGAGCAAGATGAAAGATTTGCTGTTTGTCAAGATGCTGTATCTGCCCGTATTTGCATTCGAGAAGCCCAGTGATAAATCTGAAGAGGACTGGAAATTGGAGCATATATAGGTGTGCGGATACATCAGGCAGTTTGTTGACGAGAATGTGTACAATTACGTTGCCAATATTGAGCACGCAAAGATGTTATGGGATAAGCTGGAATCTCTGTACGCAAAAAAGACCAGGGTAAACAAGTTGTTCCTGATCCGGACGATGATGGGTCTGCGGTACAAAGATGGAGCGTCTATTACGGATCACTTGAGTGATTTCCAGGGCGTGATTGTCCAGCTATCTTCTATGGGAGTCAAGTTCGACGACAAAGTTCAGGGACTATGGCTGCTGTGTACATTGCCAGACTCGTGGGAAACCGTACTAGTATCTATGATCGCTTCTGCTCCAGAGGGCGTAGTCAGTCTGGAGTTTGCCAAGAGCGGGGTGCTGAATGAAGAGATACGGAGACATTCTCAGGGCACTTCATCCACATCCCACCACTCAGAGGCATTGGTTTCAGAGAGCCACGGAAGAGGCAAAAGCAGGGGTCCAGGTGGTGGCAGAAACAAGAGCAGGGGGAAGTCCAAGGGTCGTTACGAGGACTCAGAGTATTACCATTGTGGTAAGAAGGGCCACATCAAGCGAAACTGTTTCGCTTGGAAGAGAGAGAAGAAGGGCGACAAGGGGAAGCAAGAAGAGAATACTACAGCGGTGGCCTCGATACATGGAGGCGATGTGATCGTCGTAGGTGATAAGGTCATTACTAACCTCGCCTGCGATGACAATTCTTGGCTGGTGGACTCAGGGGCTTCAGCGCATGTATCTCACAACAGGGCACTATTTGCCACTTACACAACAGGCGACTGTAGAGTGTTGAAGATGGGCAATGGAGATGTGTCGAAGGCGGTTGCCGTTGGAGATGTGCATTTGAGAACGAAGACGGGTACGGTTCTTGTTCTCAAAGATGTTCGTCATGTCCCTGATATCCGTTTCAACCTGGTGTCGGTTGGAAGGTTGGATGACGAGGGATTCTTCAGTCTCTTCGGGAACAGTCAATGGAAGCTTTCCAGAGGTTCTATGGTGATTGCCAGAGGAAGCAAGAAGTCCGTTCTCTATTATATGAAGGGGAGCGCACAGGGGGCACAGGAGGTGAACGCAGTTAGTGATGCGTCTACCGAGTTGTGGCACAGGCGGCTCGGCCATATCAGCGAGAAGGAGATGAGCTACTTGGTGAACAGGAAGGTGATTCCAAGGCTCAAGTCTACAAAGTTGGAGAAGTGCACGCACTGTTTAGCTGGGAAGCAAAATAGGGTGTCTTTCCAAAGTCACCCAAGTTCAAGGAAGCCGGCGTTGCTCGAGTTGATTCACTCGGATGTCTGTGGTCCTATGAAGGTAAAATCTCTTGGTAGTGCTTCTTACTTTGTAACCTTTATTGATGACTGTTCCAGGAAGGTTTGGGTCTATGCCTTTAAGACCAAGGATCAGGTGCTGCCTACTTTCAAAGAGTTTCAGGCCTCTGTTGAAAGAGAGACGGGCAAGAAGTTATTGTGTGTTCGATCTGACAATGGCGGCGAATACATTGGTCCCTTTGATGCGTATTGCAGAGAGCAAGAGATACGACACCAGAAGACTCCGCCCAAGACACCTCAGCTCAATGGTGTAGCGGAGCGCATGAACAGGACACTGATGGAGAGGATACGGTGTTTGCTGTCAGAAGAAAACTTACCGGGCAGTTATTGGGGTGAGGCTCTTCTCACAGCTGCTTATGTTATTAATTTGTCTCCTAGTGCTCCTTTGCAGGGTGATGTGCCTGACAAAATATGGTACGGCAAAGTACCGTCATACAATCACCTGCGGGCGTTTGGTTGTAAGGCCTTCGTGCATGTACCGAAGGACGAGAGGACCAAACTTGAGCCGAAGATGAGGCGATGCGTCTTTGTCGGCTATGGTCGGGATGAGTTTGGCTATAGACTCTACGACCCGGTAGGAAGAAAGCTCTACAGAAGCAGGGACGTGGTGTTCGTCGAGGATCAGACCATGACCAACGCTCAGGATTCCGAGACGCCTTCTGAGGTTGAGGAATTGCCTGAGTTAGAGTCATTTCGCTTCGAGCAGTTTCCAGAGGACATCGTAGAGGATCCAGTTATGGGGGAGCCAGTACATGGAGTTGCTCCCAACCTTGATCATCAGCCTGCTGATGGTGGTCAGGGTGTCCCTCAGGAGGATGAGCATGCCGGAGAGGCAGTTCCTGAAGGGGAGGAGGCTGTTGGTATACAGCCAGCACCAATGGCTCCACTGAGAAGGAGCGACAGAGATCGTCGACCATCTACAAGATACTCACCGGATGAGTATGTGCTATTGACTGACAGGGGAGAGCCCGAAAGTTTTACAGAGGCTATGGAAGACGAACACAGGCAGGTGTAGATGGAGGCCATGCAGGAGGAGATGAGTTCCTTGCACACTAATTCCACTTATGAGCTGGTGCGGTTGCCAAAGGGCAAGAAGGCTTTGAAGAATCGATGGATGTTTAGAGTGAAGCAGACGGATGATGCTACTCGCCCTCGATACAAAATGAGGCTGGTAGTTAAAGGCTATGGTCAGTGGAAAGGCGTGGATTATGATGAGATCTTTTCGTCTGTCGTCAAGCATTCGTTAATTCGGGTGGTGCTCGCATTAGCAGCCAGTCTCGACTTGGAGGTCGAGCAGATGGATGTGAAGACGACATTCCTCCACGGTGATCTTGAGGAGGAGTTATACATGGAGCAACCAGAGGGATTCTGTGAGAAGGGCAAGTCACATTTGGTCTGCCGGTTGAGGAAGAGCTTGTATGGTCTGAAGCAGGCTCCGAGGCAGTGGTACAGGAAGTTCGAGTCATTTATGGGGGAGCATGGTTATGCACGGACGACGTCGGATCACTGTGTATTTGTGAGATATTTTGTCGATGGTGATTTCATCATTTTATTGCTCTATGTTGATGATATGCTATTAGTGGATCGGAATGCCACTAGGATAGCGGAGCTGAAGCACCAACTGGGCGCGGCCTTCTCTATGAAGGATTTGGGCGCAGAAAAGACTATTCTTGGAATAGAGATCAGCCGAGAGAGAGAGTCCAAGTTGCTATATTTGTCCCAAAAGAAGTACATTCACCGGGTACTTCAGCGTTTCGGGATGGACGGGTCGAAGAAAGTGAGTTGTCCCCTTGCGGCTCACTTTAAGCTCACTGAGGAGCAGTGTCCATCTACCGAGGACGAAAAGGAAGATATGGAGCGGGTTCCATATGCCTCAGCTGTGGGAAGCCTTATGTATGCCATGGTGTGTACGAGGCCAGATATTGCTCATGCAGTTGGTACGGTTAGCAGGTATCTTTCAAATCCTGGAAGGGTACATTGGAGTGCGGTCAAGTGGATTCTACGATATCTTCAGGGCACTGCTGGTTGGAGACTTTCCTTTAGTGGTGATGAGCCGAAGCTGGATGGGTATACTAATGCTGATATGGCTGGAGATGTAGACACGAGGCGATCGACTTCGGGCTATGTGATGATGTTTGCGGGAGGAGCGGTGTCGTGGCAGTCGCGGTTGCAGAAGTGTGTTACCTTGTCGACGACAGAGACAGAGTACATTATGGCGACGGAGGCTTACAAGGAGTTGCTGTGGATGAAGAAGCTGCTACAGAAAATAGAACTGAAGCAAGAGCAGTATACTTTGCTTTGCGACAGTCAGAGCACTATTTACCTTGTGAAGAATCAGTTCATAGCCGGTCCAAACACATCGAGACTCGGTATCATTAGATACGGGATGTGGTTGAGAAGAAGGACGCGGAGCTTGAGAAGGTTCATACAGATGACAACGGAGCTGATATGTTCACGAAGATTCTACCAAGGAGGAAGTTTGAGTACTGCAGGCAGATCGTCGGGATGACGATATCCTCCCCATAGTTGTGAAGGGGGAGACTTGTTGGAGTGGGTGGGTTTCCCAACCTATGTGAAGAAGACCCCGGAGTGCGACGAGCGCTATCTGTGTGTCAGAGAAGCTCAGGGAGATGACAAGGAGTTGCTGCTGCTGCTGCTAACCCGAAGGGAGGTTCTGGACTGGAGCTACCGAGTTCGGGCCGAACTCGGTCCCAGGCCGAGTTCTGGCCAGCCTCGGTCTGGCCATTCCAGAATGTTGCTGGTAGGTTCTGTTTGCCCGACATAGAGTTCTGGCCGAACTCTGTGTCGTCGGGGCTGAGCAAAATTTGGGGTGATTTTTCACCATTGGATCTAATCAAACGATCCAGGTTTATTACAGGATTAGGGAGTTAAGTTGGGATTTTCCAACCCTAATCAATTATATAACACAATTGTAGCACACAACAAGAGGAGAGAGAGGAAGGAGACAAGAGTGCCAATTACAACTTTGGGAAAGAAGACGGAGGATTGAAGGTCATTTTCGAAGGAGATCGTGTTCGGGTAATCTCTACTCGTCGTTCTCATTGTTCGTAGCCTTGTAATCATTGTTCTTGCTTCTAAGTATTGTGGGGATCCGATTTGGATCGGGAGGAGTTTGTAGAGGGTGTAATTCTTCTATTCCATTAGTGGAGGCTTCTCAGGGTTGGACTCCGATCGTCCCGTGGTTATTCCCGCAAGGGTTTTCCACGTCAAAATTCTCTGTGTCTGCGTAATTGTATTTGGTGTTTTGGTTTGTGCGTTGTTTGCTCGATTCTCTCGCAGGTACTCTCTAGTTTGGGGAAAGGTTTCCGCGTTTCTTTCCTAACACAACAGCGCCAGGAGCAGGAAGACAACGTCCACTAGCAGTTATTGAATATCTAAGGGGCCACCCGCTTCCACCATAGTCCGTATAATACAAGAAGGCCATGTAGTAGAGGAACAGCCAAAAATTTGGGCAAACATTTGAATAATCACATCAGGAACTCAAATACAAGGAGCCGTAGATGTAGTTATGACGTTTTAGCTTGAATTACCATTGCATGACCATGACCTTAGAATGCATTAAAATTTGTAGTCTAGAAGCATTGATAGACATAGAGACACGAATGGAGGGCCAAACCGTATAGGATTATATATGAAGAACCTATATAGTTAGAAACCACTACACAACCCTCGTAAGTGCCATAAGTAGAATGTATTATTCTATTTCCTTTGTTCGCGTGTCATCGTAGCATCACTTGCCAAATTTGGGAATACAAGGATGAAATACACCAATCATTTCATTCATCTATTCAAATATCGAGGTACGATCATCATACTTGACTCCTTTCTTCCGTATTTTATTTCATTCCAAAGATCGTGCGATAATTTTTAGTTCAGGGATCAAGGTACGGTATCGCAATCTTGATTCTTTTAACCTCGCTTAGTCATAGACAGTATCTTAGTTTTAATTTCGATGACAAAATTCTTGTAAGTTTGGTAGAATGTAAACCCTCTAATTTTCGGTAAATATTTTTAATGAATTTTTTACTATTCAATTTTTATTGCATATATATGTATATTTGACCTCTAGATTTTACTTTGTATACTTACAAGAATATTTTATGTATATACATATCTAGTGTACATACATATGTAGCATAGGTATATTAAATATGCACATAGGAGAGGTTTTTTTTTGTAGAAATTATATATATTTGTTAAAAAAGTATCTTTTATAAAAATATATATTTGGTTATATATATTTTGTATTTATTTATTTATTATTATTATTACTATAAATTTTTTAGAATTTATTAATTTTATGTAAATAAAATGTGTCATAAAATAAATATGTATTTACAATACTCTATGGAAGTATACTTCTAATTATTTTTTAAATACTTTAAGATTATTATGTATAGGTTATGGGGTAAAAAACGATTTATATAAATTTTTATGTAAATACTAATAATGTATATATATATATATATATATATATATATATATATATATATATATATATATATATATATATATATATATGTATATATATATATATATATATATATATATATATATATATATACACACATTATACATTATACATATATATATATATATATATATATATATATATATATATATATATATATATATATATATATATATATATATATATATATATATAATGTATAATGCGTGTATATATATATATATATATATATATATATATATATATTTATATATATATATATATATATATATATATATATATATATATATATATATATATATATATATATATATACACACATTATACATTATATATATATATATATATATATATATATATATATATATATATATATATATATATATATATATATATATATATATATATATATAAATATATATATATATATATATATATATAATATATATATATATATATATATATATATAGAGAGAGAGAGAGAGAGAGAGAGAGGTCGTAGTCTAGTTGGTTAGGATGGGGTCTCTCCCATGGGAGGGCTAGGCTCGAGGCCTCTCTCCCCCACCCAGGATGGCTGGGTGGCTTCCACGTTCCCAGGTAGGCCAGAGACCCCCCAATATATATATATATATATATATATATATATATATATATATATATATATATATATATATATATATATATATATATAAAATATATATATATATATATATATATATATATATATATATATATATATATATATATATATATATATATATATATATATATATATATATATAAAATATATATATATATATATATATATATATATATATATATATATAAGAAATATATATATATATATATATATATATATATATATATATATATATATATATATATATATATATATATATATGTGGTGGCGCCACCCCCAGCGTGTGTATCGTTCCCTCCTATAGGGAGATCCCAACTGATCACCCACCATGCCCTGTTCATCCCCCAGGCAGCCCCCTCAGCTAACACCCTACGACCGGAGCAGTTCCCCACCTCGACTGCCCCTCACCATCCTGGTGGCCCCTCCTCACCCCTTTCTCTGGCAGCACCTCCCCCACCGTCCTTTGCTGACAAGCTTCGCCCGGACCTGGCGCCAGCAAAGGTGCCCCCGTCACTGACTTCAATCTCCCGGACATTGAGTATTCTTGGGAATCCGCGGTGCCCTCGGTTCCGTTCTCCGATCAGGAGTTGTCATCTCTGTCAAACTCATTCCCCCACACTTTCATTCTCAAATTCCCATCCGGTTGTCCCAAGCTCTCCAGGGTGCAGGAGACGATAGCCAGCTGGAGACTTTCAGCAGATTACCGTGTAGCCCCCCTCGACCCCAAACACATCCTTCTCCACCTCTCATCCGAATTGGACCATAAATCTGTCTGGTCCAAAGGCACGTGCAGGATCGACTCCCACCAGATGAAAATCATCAAGTGGTCTACTAGCTTTAGCACCAAAGAAGACTCGGCGACTGTCGCCACCTGGATCACTCTGCCTAACCTGCCCCTCATCTGCTTCGTTCCAGCAGCTCTCAGGCACATCGCGAACTCCTTCGGCACGTTTGTGGCCTCTGCCCCTGAGACCAGTAATCTTACCAAAGCCCACTACGCCAAAATTTGCGTAGAACTCGATCTCACCACCGAACCACCCAACTTCATCAACATCGAGCTGGGCAACCGGACCCACACCCAACAAATTCTCTACGACAACCACATCATGTTCTGCAACCACTGTCTATTAAGAGGGCACCTCCAAAAGTACTGCCACCGACTTTATCCAGAACTGAAGAAGAAACCAACCCGAAATGTCAGCAAACCGACTGATGGGAGGACACCCTTGCCACCTATCCTTCCACGCCCCAATTTCCACACTCGATTCGACTCTGGGGACGACACGTCAGTTAGGAGCGAATCTCCTTGCAAAACCCAGATCCCCCACAGCCCCCGAGCTCTCACCCTATACAATCAGTTTGAAGCTCTCAAAACGGAGGACACGGAAGACCAGGAGGAAACAGCTGCTCCACTAGTGGTCAGCGCGCTTACCGAGATCCCCTCCAACCCGGCTGGCATTAAACAGTCCATCGACGTTATCACAGATGTTCAACTGCCCACATCCGAAGATCCCGTGGTCGAGGACTTAGCTATTCTAGGTCCAGACCTAGTTCAGAGTGGGCTCCAAGTCCAAGCCGCAGGCCACCCCCTACAGCTATCCAACCTCCTGATAGAGAGCACCAGCGACTCCATAATCATCCCACCAGAGAGTCCTACCCTCGACTCGGCCGGAGAATCGGTCAGTCAGCAACCGGCTATGAAGGAGCCATCAGACATTGATCTCCCTCCCTTAACTGAAGCAGGACCTTCCACTTCGAGTAAGACCAAAGCCATCCAGGGACCAACCAAAATCACCGCCATCCAAACCAGATCCGCCGCCAAGCGGAAAAAAAAACCCACCCTCCAAGACCCTCAATGCTTAACATCCTATCCTGGAATATCCGCGGTCTGGCGAACAAACCGACGATAAGGAGAATAACCAACCTACAAAAAATCCACAAAATAGACATCCTCATTATTATCGAACCCAAAATCCCCTCCAAAAGACTAAAGTCTATTCAACTTCTACTTAGCCTTCCAACAGCCATAGCTGGCAGATATGACATTTGGATCCTCGGCACGAAGGACGTAAAACTTGATGTCATCCAGGAATCCAGGGAGGCCCTTTCCTGCCGGCTCGACCACCCTAGACTTCCTAACCGTGCCATCCTCTCAGCGGTTCACGGCAGCTGCGATGTTACAGAGAGAAAACATCTCTGGAACGACCTCCTTGACATCCACCACCTTCACATTGGGTCCCCTTGGCTTTGCATTGGGGACTTCAATGCGATCACCTGCAATGCCGAAAAAGTCGGTGGTCGGCCTCCTCCCATCCCGATCATGTTTGATTTCAACAACTTCATCTTCAATGCCCACTTAATCCCAATCCAGGTCACCGGCAATGCATTCACCTGGTGCAACATGCAGGACGGCGACCGTCGTCAATACTCCAGGCTCGACAGAGCCCTCTCGAACGCCAGCTGGCATAAAATGGGGATCTCCACCAATCTGTCCTACCTCAACTCCACAGAATCAGACCACAACCCCCTGTTGGTCGAGATCAAAAACAAGACTACCTATCCCAAAAAGAATTTCCAATTCTTCGACTTCTGGATAGGACACCCCCAGTTTCAGGGCATTGTTGCGGAAGCTTGGCATAGCGAGGACTCCCCCAACCCTCTTATCCGGGTGTGCAACAGGCTTAAGGCCACCAGGAAAGCCCTGTCCGCTTGGAGCAAGCACGCCTACGGGGATATCTTTCAAGCAGTCCGTGTAGCCGAGCACGACGTCACCCGCACCGAAGCCCTGGTAGTCACGGATCGCTCGCCCATAGCTAGAAGAGCCCTCAACCTCACTAAGGCCATGCTCAAGTTCAGAATCAGAGTGGAGACCGATTTCTGGATGCAGAAAGCGAGGTTGAAATGGGACAGCGAGGGCGACAAAAACTCGAAATACTTCCATGCATGCGTTAACGGGCGCAGACAGAAGCTCTCGATCCACAGGACCACCGATGCCAATGGGAACATAATTACTGACCAGAAGAGCATCCAAGAGGTAGCAACGGAATTTTATTCCAAACTTTTCTCCAAAGAAACTGTCCATAAAGATAGATCATTCATTGATCAAATCCCCCACCTCATTAACGACACTGACAACGCCAAGTTGAATCTCTCTTCCTCGGCTCAAGAAATTAAAGATGCAGTGTGGGCCCTGAACGAACACAGTGCGCCTGGCCCGGACGGGTTCTCGGGCGTATTTTTTCACACTTGCTGGGATATTATCAAGCATGACATCACCGAAGCGACAATCGCTTTCTTCGAAGGCGCTACTTATCCCAAAGCAATCATGAGCGCCAACCTGATCCTTATCCCTAAAGAAGATAACCCAGAGTCATTCCGCGACTTTCGGCCGATTAGTCTTTGTAACTTCACCAACAAGATCATATCCAAAGTTATTGCTACAAGAATGGCTAGCCTTCTCCCCAAGATTATCTCTGAGGAGCAAAGCGAATTCGTTCGCGGCAGGAACATCCAGGACAATATCATGCTGGCCCAAGAGTTAATCACATGCATAAAATTTCCAGTGAGGAGTGGCAACATTGCCGTTAAAATCGACATGGATAAAGCTTATGACAGACTGGACTGACAATTCATGATCTGAGTCTTCAGAGCTTTCGGATTTTTGGAAACCTGGACCAACATCGTCTGGAGATCCATCAGCAACTCCTGGTTCTCCACGGTTATCAACGGCCACGCTGAGGGATTTTTTAAATCTCACCGCGGGGTGAGACAGGGCGATCCCCTATCCTCAACAGTTTTTATCATTGCAGCAGACGCCCTGAGCAGGAACCTCAACAACATGGTCAACATCCCCAACTTCCAGCACTATCACACATCCAGTGGTTGTCCTATCATCACCCATCTAGCATTCGCAGACGATTTACTCATTTTCTCCTCGGGGAAAGAAGGTACGGTAGCGGTGGTTCACAACACCCTGACTAGGTACTCCAGATGCTCCGGCCAGAAAATCAATCACTCTAAGAGCATCATCTACGCCCACCACAACATCAACAGGAAGCACGCCAACAACCTCTCCAACCTAACTTCCTTTTCGGTTGCCAAGCCCCCGTTCACCTACCTCGGGTGCCCTTTAATGTACGGGAAATCTAACATCAGAATCTTCTAGGACTTGACCTCCAGAATCAGGAAGAAGCTGGATGGGTGGCATAATGTCACTTTATCCCCTGGTGGCAAGATGATCCTCATCAAGCACGTGCTTTCCTCCAACCCCATCCACACCCTAGCCGCCTGTTCTCCACCCATTAAGCTTCTTTCATCGATAGAACAGATCTTTTGTAACTTCTTCTGGGGGCACAGCAACGGCCTAGATAAGCATCACTGGGCCAACTGGGAATCTATGGCTCTTCCGACCAGTGAGGGAGGTCTGGGATTCACCAAACTCACTCACATAGTTAAAGCATTCTCGATGAAACTATGGTGGAACCTCCGTACGAACAACAACTTATGGAGCAGGTTCTTGAAAGCTAGATACTTCAAACATATCCACCCCTCTATGGCCATATCGAACAGCAGATCCTCAGCGGCCTGGCGCCGCATCCTCACTGGCCGCGACCTTGCCGAGCCGGCAATGAGACTTCAGCTGGGAGCAGGCGAGTCCAACCCATTCCTAGAGCGATGGGCGGGTGACTGCATGATCCCGGGTATTACCGAATCCCCGAGAGATTGTAGGATCAGAGACCTGTGGAACCCCACTACAGATGACTGGAACTGGGACCAAATTCGGGAGTGGTCCAGAAACGAAGCGGCGGACAGCATCAGGGAGCGGGGACTTCGCATCGGCGACGGGGCAGATGCGTTACGATGGTCCCCCGAGGCGTCTGGGGCATTCTCAGTGAGATCAGCTAGAACCGCGATCCGGGAAGCCGGTCAGCCGTTCCTCCCTATGGCCCACTACTGGCATTCCTGCATCCCTAAGAAGTGGTTATTCCTATTGTGGAGAGTCCTCAGAAAGAAGCTGCCGACTGATGACATCCTTAACACCATCGGGATTAGCTTAGCATCAGCTTGTTCCTGCTGTTTCGACCGACAGTCGAAAACCATCGATCACATATTCCGATAAGGGGCTCTGCCAGACAGGACTTGGTCGACCCTTAAACAACTTTTCAACTTGGAGCAGGGCGGCGGACGCTTCCACGATCTTCTGGCTACATGCGGCTCTGCTTCCCACGGCCACCAGATCGTCGCAGCGGCCGCAACTTGGGTCATTTGAAAGAACCGTAACAAAGCGAGATACGAAGGCCACCAATTCTCGGCGAACCAGCTCTTTCGGGAGATTGCCCGTCAATGCCGCAAGCGGAGCACCCTGTGTTCGCACAGCCCGAGAGCATTTTGGTCAGTGCTACCCCTGTAGCCCTGGGCGATAGCTTCGCCTTCCCCTCCTCCCTTTGTGGTTTTACTGTATAGGCTTCGGCATTTTGCGCCTTGTATACGGTTTGGGTGTGCGGTCTTGTTGCCGTCTTTAATAAAAGGAGGGGTTTTTCTTAAAAAAATAATATATATATATATATATATATATATATAAATATATATTATGAAAATTTTTATAAAAAAAATAGTTTTAGAGATATTTCTTTTTAGTATTTTCTAGGATTTTTTATTGTATTTTTTTTGTTTTATTTAAAAAATAGTAAAACGAATAAGAAAAAAAAAGAACCAAATTCTTGTGAGAAAATCAAATTCTTGCTTGATGAAGTATACCCGATCATAGGTTCAGGAATTCAAAAATTTCGAATTTCCAAACTTGATTGAATCTTCATCATTTTAACTCAAATATCTTTCTATTCAATCTTGATCCTATTCTCCTTTAGATAACACAAAATCAGTTTAAATCCGAATTTAAAACAATGTTTAAATTAGTTTGAAATAGGAAAGAATAGGATATGTATATATATTTGAAAAATATTCTTCCAAAAACCTTTGATTCTTCCTCGAGAACCTGACCCCAACCTTCCCAAACCCGTGCGCACTACCCCGACCTCGGGCCACCACTGTGCGCCGCCGGAGACATCGTCGGATTGTCGGCTAACGCTGTACGGCACCGCAGCAATAGAGGACAGAGCAACAACATCAACATACACAGCCTGGTATGCATGTTTTTCGGTCCTTTTCTCGATCATCGCTTCTCTATTTTTCGATCTACGACATCCTACGTGTAGCCAACCTAACCACTACAAAACCCATCTAGTAAAAATTTTTAATTCGCGATGTACGTGCAGAAAATTGAGTTCTAAAATAAAAAAATACTAAATTTCTGGGCACAAAAACTGTTCCAAAGCGCTGTCTTGGAAGTCATTTTTCGGACCGAATCTCGACGAATTCAAAAATCTGGCTAATAGACTTGTGGACAACCAATACGAGATGAAAACCCAATTTTAGTTTTTATTTTAGTCTATTAGTTTCTACTTTAAATTAGTTCCAAAACTTAGAAAAACATTTTTAAAAAGTTTGAAAAAAAAATCTAATATGGAGTCCGTCCTGACAAACCGGATGACTTGGTTGCCAACCAGTTGCATCAAAAGGTGCATATGGACTTTGCGGATGTGTATGCTTTGACAGAATTCGAATTGGTTACGTGTGCTTGACGCAACGAATTCAACCCGTATCCGTCGAAGAACGCCGTATCGGCCACTTTCCAAAAATTTAAATTACTTTGTGCACATTAGTCACACTATGACAAAACTTGCACCATTGGACTCATATCATTTTTATGGTTCTGTAAGCCAAGTTTTGTCCGATTCCAAACAGTTGACCGGATCGTCGTTTTGGCGGGCCCACGATTCGATTCAATAAGCAATTTTGTGCACAGCTTATCGGAATCCAAAATTGGACATACCGTTGAGTTTATATCGAAAAACTGGACAGGTATACATATAGTTTGATGACTTTAGAGATCATAGGATTTGGCACACTTTTTGGTGCAAAGCGGGTCCAACGACGGACACTATTTTTATCCGAAACTACCATTTTGTCCTTTATGTCCAGAATTTACTTATGGGTAGTCAATCTTAGTCATTTATTTTATTTCAAAAATATTGTTGATGTTTGTTTCAGCATCCGGGGACATTTAAGGAAGTTCCACCCTTGTAGCTTCTCTTGACTTGTTGATTTCATCTACTGGACGTCGTCAAAATATCCAAAACTACCAGGTAAGTATACCTTGCTATATTTTCTGCTAATTATATTTTTTTAGCATTTATTTATTTTGTTTTATATTTGTTTAGTTCGTATATTATAAACTGCGCGTCCAAGTCATACTTGGGTGCAAGCGACTATATTAGTCATTTTTTATTGCTTTCTTTTATTGTATGAATGTTGGCTTAGTTTTAGCGGACTGCCTTCTTATTATGGGATATCTTTATATCTTCTTTGGCTATGACACTCGCATTACACAATTTGAGACATTTTGCTAGGGGCACGTCTTGCATATTTGACTGGCCATCAATATATAAGAAGTCGTATGACAGATAAATAATCATAGTTGCTATGATTAGGATATAGTGACTTAAGCAGTTACAAGAGTGGACAGTTTATGGATATGACTTGGTCAGCGTAGGAATATTGGGGAGGACAATTACTAGTGCGTATGGTAAGCCAAACAGGTAAACCATAGTCTCTGGATGGAACTATGGCGTGATACAAATTGCAGATACCCTCTAACATTTTGGAATATTACTGCCGGATACAGATGATTGGATAACAATATATATACACAACTAGAGAACTAGAAAGCTGCTAGTGTATGCTTGTAAACACCATCTCTTGTGCTCCCAATGGTACTCTAGTTCTAAGCACCATTAGATCAACCTGCACATGCCACCACTTAAAACGTGTCACGACTCCCTCCCGCATGATCGGGTAGTAGTACGTGGTTACGTCCAACCTACACCGCAGTATCGACGGTAGTGCCCTGTTCTAGACCTTATTAGTCCCTAAATGCTCAAAAAATATCGATCTTGGTTGTCACAACTACTAATCACGTGCCCAAATCACAATCACCACAGTATCATATATTTCACTATTTCTTTAGTACATTAAGAAAAATCCAGTAAAAGTAAATGCAACATCACCAACTACTATATATATAGTCATCAGAATCTCAAAGTACAACATAAAGCTGAATGAAATCTATGTAATGGATTCCTATATCCATGTCCAAATCTCTACTCATAGCTACCATCCACTCCAACATCTGCTACCATCCCATACTGAGGATCATAATAGTTAGGTATAGCTCATCATCACGTGCAACGTATCCAGTTAGGAAATGAGCAAAGTACAACCCTATGGAATGAACATATACAATGTAAAACTATAATGCAACAATAATGGATAAACTAACATATAACAGGACAATAGTACAATAACTGAAACAATGAACAATCAATCAGTGTAATAGTGAACTAAAATATCAGTCTAACATGTGATCGGCTAGTAAGCACAATAAACTACGATACGACTTAACCGCACGTGCACGATGTGTCATTAAGCTACTATGGGGGTTTGATCACATGTAGATTAAATATTTCCCCATTCCGACACACAATCAAGATACAATAACAATACATTTAATGCAAAATAGACTCGTGTCAATCAAGTGTCCAATATGGAAATAATGCAACGTACTGTACTTGCTTGGATATCAGTAGACAAAATTGGGTCCTCGCGAGCTGTGCCAAAGGACATGATTATCACTAAGAAATCTTTCTAATAAGTTCCTATTTAAATCTACCTATTTCTAAAAATCTTAATAATTCCATAATTTTTATTAATCCTAATATTTGTTAAGAAGCTAATTTCTAATTACTAAATATTAACACCATTACAAATTGGCTTGTCCCATAATCAGTCCAAATGTATTATTCCTTATTTAACCCAATCTATTAACATGAACTAAGTCTAAAGACCAAGCCTAACCAGTCCAAATCTTCATGGACCTGAACAATTAAACCTACAAGCCCATCCTAGCTCTAAAATAACACTAGCTAACCCAAACTCAAGGCCAACACATGCAACCCAGTCTATTATACTCCTCTTTGTCAGAGCCCAAAGATCATAATTAAGCTCACATCCCATAAGCATAGGCTTGGTGACTGATGCTGCAAATAACGAATTCATTTGAATTCAAACTTCCCGCGATAATATTCGTACCGGACACGATGCTATGACACAAAAGTGTCAAGGTGTCACATGAATCTTGATCGGGATCATGACAAACACACATCTTTGTGTTGATACAATGGACAAGACACTGTATATCATCACCTAAATCTAATCCAAACAGGAAATTAAAATAAAAACATATGAATTAAACCATTTTGGAAAATTCGAAGCCCGAAGATAAAGGCTATAGCTCTACGAGTCTGACACAGCTCCCGTGTGTCCAATACGACATTGAAACCATGGTTCATGAATTTCATCAAACGCTTGGCATGCAGTGTGAAGAAATCAAAATTTTTAAGGAATTTCATGATTTAAATTAGCAGAAGAAATATTTCAAGGAAGATTCACGAAAAATCAAGTTTAAAACACTAACCAATAGAATTCAAGAATTCCTTAATAAATTCTTAGTCGATCACAAACTCGTGATCAAATCTCGATCGATGTCGAGCACAGGACCGTGAGTCTGATCTGGATTCTAAAATAATGATCTAGGGATCAAAAATCAAGAAGAGACTGAATCGATCATTGAGAACAACTCACCAATCAATTTGACAGATGATTAATGGAGAGTTCGTCGATCGACGAAGGAAGAGGATCACTGAAACCAGCTCGAAGAAGGAGACGATTAGATTTGACCTTCGTTGCTGAAAGAAATGACTAGACATAGTTGGAGAAGACTCATCACAGAGCTTTGCTTCACCGTCGGCCGAAGAAAGCTCGGTCTCCTCATCGTCCTTACTACTGCTCACGAAGGATCGTCGGAGACGCAAATGAAGAGCCGAGGATATAATGTTAGTACCGGGGCACAATTTTTCGATGGAAAACTGAGAAGATGAAACAATTGTAAAAATAATATTCCAACGCAACACTTCTAGGAAAGTTGCGCGAGTATAACGAAGATCTAAAAAGTTCTCATTTTAGTATTACAAGAAACTAAAAAGATTTTATAATCCACAGCAATCGATCGTAGTAATTCTAAAAAGAAGATACAATCAGAATTACTGGAAGCAATGAAGAAGGCAACCGACGAAAGATGGAAGAACTCCTGTAGGGGTGAATAATCACCGTTGCTCAAAGCTTTATTCGCCCTACACGAACAGCTTCCAGGAACCAGCAAGTTCGTCGGAGAACTTGGAACACTCCTGCTCTTCTGACTCCTTGGATGGACACGAACTCCCGTGTAAAAGCAACGCTGGTGTGGCATCTTTCCTCTCTCTCGAAGGCTGCTGGAATTCGCAAGCAAATTCTGATCAGAACTGTGTTAAAGAATACTTCTGAATTCTCTGTTTACTTGTGTTAAAAAATACTTCGTAAACTTTCTGTGGTGGCTTCTCTTACTTTTATATCTGTTTCCTTATGAGAGAGAGGATGCCTTATATAGGCCCTGCAGCAACTGCTCGGTTGCCACAAAGTTAGGGTCATGGTAAAAACTACTCCGAACATGTAGCAACCGTCCAGAACGTGCAAACGCACGTTCTGCTGCAAGTTGTGCCAATTGTGCGCACCCTGCGTTCGTTGCACTCCGCGCTATAGAGCGCGCACAGAGCTGCGCACACTGCGCGCACTGCACGCATTGTGTACACGGTACACGCAGCGCAACCAGCACGCCCGTGCAACCCGATCAACCCGTGCAACCCAGCGCACCCGCACAACCAAGCGCAACCTGGGCGCAACCTGGACGCGCACCTGGGCAGCACAACTGGGCTTGCGCAACTGGGCTTATGCAACGTGGTGGCGCAAGTGGCTCGTACAACGAGCGCAACTAAAGCGCACTATGCGTCTAGCGACGATGCTGACATGCTAAGTGCAAAGTGCGCCAACAAAATACTACATTATGCCTCATGAGCCCATGAGCCCGAGTCCGAGTCCGAGTCCGAGTCGCTAAGCTCCTACGGGGCTTAGCTCCCATGGAAATAAATTTCCCAAGAGAAGAAAGCGTGAATGCTTTCAATTGTCGATTTAGCCTTTTTCCCTTTAGAAAATAACCCCACATGGCACACCCATGTGCACCTCCACACCACATGTGCATCTCTAAACTAGCAAAGCTAATAAATAGAGATACAAGTCCTTTGGTCTAGCCGATGTGGGACTAAAATTCACTTTGAAAAAGATCAAAACCCAACAATCCCCCACATATCTCTATATATGAGTATAAGTGTTCCCCACAGTAACTGTCCATCATGCATTAGGAGAGATGTCGCTGACGACTTGAATCTTCCCGAATGGTTCAAACAACTGACTATAATACAAGAATGGACTAAGCCTTGAATTCTGCATCTTAGCTAAAATTCTTCCCACTCACATAATATAGTTACATGTGCTTCTGGCTACACATTAAAGGCCCTGTGCCAGCCTGGTTTTAGTGTATAATTTTGGGTGTCTACAAGTTTACCCTCAAGAGACGGCCTGAGATCTCTTTGTCCAAACACTATAGGTGAGTTTATTATAAAGAGACATGGCATAAATCGCTTTGCGCTTTCTTTGCGGTGCTACGCCGCTATGACATGGCTTAAAGCCGAGGCCTTACCCCGTACCGGAAACCTCATCGTAGTGTCATACTACTGTAGCATGAGGCAACCGCCTCTTTGTAGTGCCAAACTACCCAGCATAAAGCCTTAGGCTTCCTTGCGGTATTACGCCACAACGACATGGCTTGCAAGGACGAGGCTTTATCCCTAACCGGGTACCTCATCGTGGTGTCGTGCCACTGTAACATGAGGAACTCCTCCTCTTTGTAGTGCTGACTACACCCCTCTTTATTTTTAACATACAGCATTAGGCTAACTGCCTATTTGCGGTGCTATACCGCTGTGACTTGGCCTGCCAAGCCGAGGCTTTATCCTATTCCTGGGCAGCACCCCACATATAGGAATCTCATTATGGAGTCACCCCACTGTAGCATGGAGTTTCACTCCTTGTAGTGCTGCTCTACCGTGCTTCCTGTAAAGCACACCAGACATTCACTCTGCCTGTGAACTCATTAAGGCACTTAAGCCAACCTTCCCACAGGATCCGTTTTCCGCAGAAAACAACAGTAGACAACAGTGGTTGTAGGTCCGTAACCTCTCCATGCCCAATAGAATATGTACCCACCGTTTCTGATATTCTTCCGATTAGTGGTCCTCCCTTGAACCAAAAGCTAGATGCCTAGTAGATTTCTTTTTGAACTATTAGCATAAAACTTTATGGTAGGAATACAAAAATTCAATATCAGAATGCCTTCAAACCTATTTTACAAGCTGTGTCATCGACCAGCTGGCGCTTGAGGCCCTTGGTGAACGGATCCGCCAGGTTCTCCTGACTCCGAACATCAATCACTGCAATTATACCTCTCTTGATAAGATCGTGTACTGCCCTGTGCTTCAATCGCACAGTCCTCTTCTTTCCGTTGAAGAGGTTATTTGATGCCACCACCGCAGTCGCCTGGTTGTCGTAGTATATCGGTATCGCTGATATTTGTGCCCCAACCACTGGAAGATCATACATGAGCTCCCGAAGCCATTCTGCTTCCTTGGCTGCGGTATCAAGTGCAAAGAACTCAGATTCCATGGATGACCGCGAGAGCATAGTCTGTTTCTTCGACTTCCACGATATAGCAGCTTCACCCATTGTGAAAATGAATCCACCTGTGGACCTCTCGCTCTCCACCTCTGAGTACCAGCTGGCATCACTGAAGCCTTCCACTACCGGCGGATCTCCGCTGTAGTACAGTGCATATGTCTGAGTCTTCTTGAGATACCTCATACCCTCTTTCACAGCTTTCCAGTGTTCAGCACCTGGGTTGCTCGAAACGACTCAGCATTCCCACGACGAAAGCTATGTCAGGCCTTGTGGCAGTAGTAGCATACATCAAACTTCTAATTACGCTTGCATACTACAGCTGCCTGACACTTTCCCCTAAATTAGGCTTCAGCTTCAGATCACACCTGTACGGTGTATCGATCCCAGGAAGATCTCGATACCCATAATGAGTGATCATTTTCTCAATATAATGAGACTGTGACAGAGCTAGTCTAGTGTCTGTCCGGATGATCTTGATCCCTAAGATCACATCAGCTTTTCCCAAGTCCTTCATACTGAACTTGCTCTAGATGAACCTCTTTGTCTCCGTGACACAGCTCATATCCGTACCTAGGATAAGCATGTCGTCCACATACAGACAAACGATCACACCTCTTCCATCAGCGAACTTTGTGTAAACACACTTGTCCGTCTCGCTGATCATGTAGCCATTTGACCTTATAACCTTGTCAAATTTCTCATGCCACATCTTGGGAGCCTGTTTAAGATCGTACAAAGATTTCACCAACTTGCAAATTTTGTCTTCAAGACCCTTGACGACAAATCCCTCTGGTTGTTGCATATAAATCTCTTCGGTCAGCTCGCCATTTAGGAAAGTCGTTTTCACATCCATCTGATGTATCACCATCTTATGTATCGCTGCGAGAGCAATCAACATTATGATGGTAGTCATCCGGGCTACTGGAACATACGTGTCAAAGTAGTCGATTCCCTGTTTCTGAGAAAACCCCTTGGCTACTAGCGTAGCCTTGAACTTGTCAATAGTTCCGTCTGCTTTCATCTTTTTCTTGAAGATCCATTTGTATCCGATAGGTTTTTCTCCTTCAGGAAGATCAACCAACACCCAAGTGTTATTGGAGGTGATGGATTCAATTTCATTGTCAATGGCCTCCCTCCAGAAAACCGCATCTCTGGTCTTCATCGCCTCATCATAGGTAAGCGGATCTGCTTCCACATGATAGGAGACAAAGTCACTTCCGAAGTCCTTCGGCCTTCTCATACGCTTAGCTGACGGCTCAGCATGTTCTGGTTCAATCATTGTTTCAACAACAACATCTTCTTGGACCACATCTTCATTGAAGACTTCAGTTTCCTGCGCACCTTCATTGTTCTCCGGTACATCCGCAATAACAATATTCTTGTGCCTTGCAAATTTGTCTTCAAAATATTCTGTGTCGTAAGATTCAATGATATGATTTGACTCAATATCAAGAAATCTTCGAGCATCACTCTTCTCGGCATACCCCAAGAAGATCGTCTTAGTAGTCCTTGTCCCAAGCTTCTAAATCTTCAGATCTGGAAGCTTGACATATGCCAGACACCCCCACACTCGAATAACATTCAAGTTAGGTCTGACCTTGAACCAGAGTTCATGAGGAGCAACGTCTGAAGTTGCATGAGGCACTCTATTTAGAATAAAAGTGGCCGTCAATGCAACTTCTCCCCAGTAGCACTTAGGAAGACCCGCAGTCAACAACATTGAGTTAATCATTTCTGTTAACGTTCTGTTCTTCCTCTCTGCTACTTCGTTTGATTGAGGAGAGTACGGAGCCGTAGTCTCATTGATAATTCCATGTTCTTTGTAGAACGATACAAATTCGTGAGACCTGTACTCCCCACCTTGATCACTTCTTATTCTTTTGAGTTGTTGTCCAGTCTGCCGCTCTGCTTCGGCTTTGAACTCTTTGAACTTCTCGAATGCTTCGTCTTTAGCCTTCAGCAAGTAGACGAACGCATACTTTGAAAAGTCATCGATGAAGGTTATGAAATACATTATCCCGGCCTTTGTAGAGAACTGTTTGAAGTCACAGATATCGGAGTGTACCAACTCCAGAAGATCTGTACTTCGATTAACCCGAGGAAAGGGTTTCCTTGTGATCTTTGTTTGAGCACAAACTTCACATTTCTCTACCTTACCCCCACATTTGGAGATAAGTCCTAGACTAGACATTCTGTTTATTCGTTTACAATGAACATGTCCTAGCCTATTATGCCACAACTCTAGAGTATAAGCAGAAGGAGTGATTTCATTAATCACATTATTTACATTGGACTGATTTACAAGCTGAATTTTGAACATTTCTTCGGTATAAAAAGCTTTCCCGAAATATGTTTCCTTGATAGACATCACCATCTGGCCAGCATTGATGTCCATCCTTTGGCCTGCGTTGCTGAGTAGGCCTCCTGAGATCAGGTTCTTAGCGATAGCAGGTACGTGCTTCACGCCTTGAAGCGTCCGAGACTTCCCCGAAGTCAGCTTCAACACCACCGTCCCGATCCCGAGCACTTCAGCTTGTGCCTGGTTCGTCATCATAACCACTTTAGAAGTAGGTGTGTAGGTGGTGAACCACTCCTTACTGGAGCAGACATGGCAGGAGGCTCCAGTATCTAACCACCAGTCAGAGTCAGTCCTTACTGTATCAACCTGTGCAATCATAGCAACAACGTCAGTGATCATAGATACCTTACTAGGCTCTCCTTGCTCTGATTACTTGGTCTTTGCTTTGCATTCACTTTTGAAGTGGCCCTTCTTGCCACACTTAAAACAAGGCATCTGAGACTTTGCCTTCTTTCGCTTGAGGGAAGTCCCCTTCACGTTCAGATTGTTAGGGTCCTTCTTCTTGCTATGGGAAGCCGCCTGCTTTCTCCTTGGTTCCTTGGTATGAACCAGATTGGCGTTAGCCAATTGCTTGGACAGTGCGTCCACCTTCAGTTGAGCCCGCATCTGGTCCTCAACATAGATTTTCTGCAAGAGATCTTCAAGGCTGATCTCAAGCTTCTTCCTATGCATATTTGTATAGAACTTACTCCACCGAGCGGGGAGCTTTGAGACAATCCCTCCAACAACAAACTTGTCAGGGAGGGGCATCGCCTCGTATTCCAACTTTTGTCGCAGTTTTAAAAATTCCTTTACCTGCGGCAACATGCACTTCTCGTCCTCAAAGAGCCATTTGTGATATTTTTCAACCACAAATATCTTGCTCCTGTTTTTGTCTTCTTCGTACAGTTTCTCCAGAGACTCCCATATATCTCTGGCAATTAGTTTTTTACTGTATGGTTCTGCTAGAGAATCCTCCATAGCATTCAGGATAAGCAGCCTGCAAATGCTATTTTCCCTTCTCCACTTGGCCTGAAGTTTAGTAGCCGCAGTGATTGCGGCAGAAGACCCAGTATCTGGAACGGTTGGTTTCTCTTCAAGAAGCACGTGATCAACGTCTCTGAGTTGAAGAGTGAGATAAACCTTCCTCTTTCAGACTTGATAATGCTCTCCATCAAACTTTTCTAACTTACAAAAGTCAGTATTGAGGAGTGAAGCATTAACGTTTTCCATCGTAGCAATAAAGCTTTGAGATTGTTAGTGCCGGGGCACAATTTTTCGATGGAAAACTGAGAAGATAAAACAATTGTAAAAATAATGTTCCAACGCAACACTTCTAGGAAGGTTGCGCGAGTATAACGAAGATCTAAAAAGATCTCGTTTTAGTATTACGAGAATCTAAAAAGATTTTGTAATCCACAGCAATCGATCGTAGTACTTCTAAAAAGAAGATACAATCAGAATTACTGGCAGCAATGAAGAAGGTGACTAGCGAAAGATGGAAGAACTCCTGATGGGGTGAATAATCACCGTTGCTCAAAGCTTTATTCGCCCTATACGAACAGCTTCCAGGAACCAGCAAGTTCGTCGGAGAACTTGGAACACTCCTGCTCTTCTGACTCCTCGGATGGACACAAACTCCCGTGCAAAAGCAACGCTGGTGCGGCGCCTTTCCTCTCTCTCAAAGGCTGCTGGAATTCGCAAGCAAATTCTGATCAGAACTATGTTAAAGAACACTTCTGAATTCTCTGTTTACTTGTGTTAAAAAACACTTCGTAAACTTTCTGTGGTGGCTTCTCTTACTTGTATATCTGTTTCGTTGTGAGAGAGAGGATGCCTTATATAGGCCCTGCAGCAACTGCTCGGTTGCCACAAAGATAGGGTCATGGTAAAAACCACTCCGAACATGTAGCAACCGTCCAGAACGTGCAAACGCACGTTCTGCTACAAGTTGCGCCAACTGCGCGCACCCTGCGCTCCTTGCACTCCGTACGACAGAGCGCGCACTGAGCTGTGCACACTATGCGCCTAGTGACGATGCTGACGTGCTAAGTGCAAAGTGCGCTAACAAAATGCCACATTACGCCTCATGAGCCCATGAGCCCGAGTCCGAGTCTGAGTCCGAGTCGCTAAGCCCCTACGGGGCTTAGCTCCCATGGAAATAAATTTCCCAAGAGCAAAAATCATGAATGCTTTCAATTATTGATTTAGCCTTTTTCCCTTTAGAAAAATAACCCCACATGGCACACCCATGTGCACCTCCACACCACATGTGTATCTCTAAACTAGCAAAGCTAATATATAGAGATACAAGTCCTTTGGTCTAGCCGATGTGGGACTAAAATTCACTTTGAAAAAGACCAAAACCCAACATATAACGCCTCGTCCTAGCGAGGATGCTCGATCGCCGGAGCTCGCCCATGTGGTAATGTTCGAGGTCGAATAAAAAGACACCACAGGACGGAGCTTGATTGGCAGAGATGACACTCAAGCGAGCTCGTCTACTGCCATGGAAGATGATGACGATGTAGAAGCATGAAAAATATTGCTTTTAGTCCCACATCGAAAAGGAGAAGAAGAAAGGGCTTACTCCATTCTATAAATAGAGCCCCCTTACCTCCTTTGAAAAGGGCACCAACTTCTCTTCCCTTCTTCCAAACTTGGACTCTTCCTATTACGCACCTTCGGGTGCTAAGTAGAAGAAGTCTAGGGCAGCATGGGCTCATCGGGCTCAGTCAGCTGTCCCAACCTCTGACCATCAAGAGCGTCCCGCTAAGCGGGCCTCTGATGGAAAGTTGTACAGAGCCGCCTGTGTCCAGCCCCCGGCGGCAAACAGACAGAGTGGTTCTCAAGTGTCTCCCAACAAAGATCGAGGGCAAGTGTTTCTATTAGCCCCCACATCAGGGAGCAAACATGATACCTACGCACTCGTGTGTTCGGGATACCCGGGCCCACACAGCGAGTGCACGGGCAGATCGAGACATTCCTCATACGAGTCATGAGACATTCCTCATGCGGCTCGGTCATGAGACATTCCTCATGCGGCTCGGTCATGAGACGTCCTTCATGCGGCTCGGTCATGAGACATTCTTCATGCGGCACAGAACCCAGGAAGCTTCATGCGGCTCAAAATCAGACGAGCTTCATGCGGCTCAAGAGTATCATACGGCTCAAAAGTCACCAACATGGACATGCGACTCAACGCACATAGGCAGCTCGAGTAAACTCCATGCGGCCCAGAGAGAGAGGCCACGTGGTCTTCAAAAACAGATGTGCCCAACGTGTGGATGCATTTAATGCTCTGACGGCTGACAGACCTGACAAGTGACAGACCTGACATAAAGTTGTCATAATGACTGACACGAAAAGCAGTACTTCGAGAATAAGGAAAATCTTCAAAGTGGCGCTGTCTACCAAAGTTTTGAGGCAAGCTTATGCGGCCAAGAATAAACGAGTTCATGCGGCCAATGCAGAGAAACCTATGTGGTTCAACCATGAAGGTCCTCCATGCGGCTCGGCTATAAAGAGATCCATGCGGCTCGGCCATGAAGACTCTCATGCGGCTCGGCCATGAAGACTCCCATGCGGCTCAGTCATGAACATATCTATGCGGCTCGGTCATGACAACCTTCATGCGGTTCGAGTATAGAGACTATTCATGCGGCTCGGTCATGAAATCTTTCATGCGGCTCGGTCATAACGACCTTCATGCGGCCCAAACATCGACACTCCTCATGCGGCTCAACGTTGACGACTGGACACGTGTCCTAAAGTCAATCAAATCTTGGGCCAAATCCCAATAATCTGGGACACGTGGCAGAAGAATGAATTAAATTTATTCATTAAGATTCGCAGATGTCAGCAAATCATCATGACGAAGATTTATTGCAATCAGCATTAATTGTTGATGGGATTTGACATAATCCATATTAACGGCCCAGATCTTTCATGTTCAAGACTAATGGTCCAGATTGGTTAATCATCAGGCCGCCACCACTTTGAGAACGGGTAATCATCCAAACCCTAATAATGCCCCCACTATTATAAATAGCAAGGTGCCATTCCTTTGTAAAAAAAGATATATAGAGAGATATACAAAAAGAAACCAGAGAAGAATACGTATACACAGAGAGACTTCCCCCATAGTCAGAGAGAGAATATACACAGAGAGAGAGAAGCCAGGAGAGCAATCAGAGAGAGAGAGCAAGAAGGCATTTCTTCGTCAACGACCAAGCAGATCTTCCCCGAGTCAAGGCTGCGTACCGATCGTCCAAGGAGTAAGACAGAGCGGCCGTCGCTTTCCCGAGCCTCTATCGTCACCCCCAGAATTTAAAATAAACAATCGTACTTAGACTGCTGTACCTAGGTTTTCGTCCATAGGCTCTCTTTGTACGAGCGAGTTTGTATTGTGAGTCTAAGTTCAGTCCTCCGATAATTGTTCTGTACTTTTACAATCAATGGCAAACACGATGGCGACTCTGCTGGGGACTAACTTCTCCACGGCTGAGGAGTTGGTGACGCAATCGGATGCAGCCAAACTTGGCTCCACACAACAGAAGACGGTAGTCCGCTTCGACCAACAGGCGTTCGAAGAGATGCTCTCTGAAGGCAGCGCTGGCCCGGTCCAGAAACGCACCCGCACCACGAAGGCTCGCAAAGAGTGGAGGCCAAAGTCATTTGCTCCACCCCAAGCCCTCGATGGGATACCCTCGGTCGCTCAAGACGGCGAGAAAGACTCTCCTGCGGCCCCACTTCAGATCGCAGACACCTCTGCTGTCCCCAAGTCCGACAGAAGAAAACACTATGATGCTGGACTTGCAGGGGCAAAGAGGGTCTCTGCTCAACCTGAACCGCAGAAGGGTATTAGCCGAAGAAAGAAAATCCATGCGGCCACAACCGTCAACCACACGAAGAAAACTTATGTGGCCACTTCTGTCAGCCGCATAACTTATGCAGCTACAGTTTCCAACCGCATGGATGAGATTCCTGCGGCTAGTAAAGTCAACCGCTTGCAGAAAACCCATGCGGCCATAGATGCCAACCGCATGCGGACAGCCTGTACGGCCGTGACTCCTAACCGCATAAGAACTCGTCCCACAACAGAAGACAGTCGCACGCAGATAGCCTGCACGGCACCCAACGCTAGCCGCATAGCGTCTCTACCACACTTCTCTCGATCAGTTTTCGACCGACTCTCATGCGGTCCTAACTCTGATCACTTTCTGGATGAAAATCCAGACTCTGTGATACCTAATGTGGACTCTTCCTATTACGCACCCACAAGTGCTAAAAAGAAAAATTCTAGGGCAGCGCGTGCTCATCAAATCCAGACAGCTCCCCCAACCTCTGACTATCGGGGCGTCCCGCTGAGTATCACGCGGGCCTCTGACGGGAAGTTGTATAAAACCACTCGAGTCCAACCCCCGGCGGCAAATGGACAAAGTGGTTCCTCTGACCTGCGTGAAGCTATCCTCCACAAACGCAAGGAAAGAGAAGGAGCCTCAGCGTGCAGAGAGTCCTCACAGGGACGTCACTGTACCCAGATTATCGTCAACTGCTGTTGCAACAACACGGCAGTAACGGAAGACCGGCCATCCGTCTTCCAAAGATTACAACATCCGAGCTCGGAAGACGAGGCACCTCCCGTTGCCTCCTGCAATTTCGCGCGAAAAGTCCCCGTGGAGGGGAGAGGGAAGAAGACAAGCATCTCCAGCCCAAAGGTGTCAACTATTGCAGCTAAGAAGCCGTCGTCTAAAGGATTATCTTCTACTGGAGTATTCCAACACACCCGTTCAAAGACGAAAACTGCTACAGTAGGAAGTTCGCCGTCTACGTCATTGGGGGTCATCGGAACTGGGGGTAGCACTCCTCCAAACCTCCATGACAACCCGACATTCCAAGAAGATGGACTGGAGGAAGCAAATCCTCCGACGGATACAACAGATACCGACGTCCTCGAGGACGTCCTAAACGAAGCAAGCTCTGAAGCTGGGGGTACTGTTCCTTCCAAGTCCGAACCTGAAGAGAACATCCCCACATATCCTGATGATTTCTCGATGCATGAGTATGACTCGGAGGGCATGTCCGCCACTTCTCCTTCTGTCACTCCTCACGTGAGGACGGTATTCATGACGGACAACAGCCAAGGTGGTTCCGGCGATCGCCAACGTATCGACACTTTGGAGGCCATACTGCACGCCTTGGTCAAGTCTGTAGATGAGATCAAAGCAGCGCTTCCTACTCTGCAGGGAGTGTCACCTGGTCAGACAAGCACGGGTCCCGCGAACAACATAGATTCAAATTCAGCGGCACCAAACCCGGGCAATAATGCTCCCGAGATAACGGCCCCTACCGCGACAGATGAGGCCCGAGAAGTAAGGAGAGAGGTTCAGGAGCTTCGAGCGATGTTCCACGCCCGAGAAAATTCTCAAGACCTCAGAATACGGCAACCATACCCAGCTGAATGGAGGGATGTGCCCTTTCCCCCAAGATATAAGCCGTTCAATATCAACCCATATGATGGTAAGACTTCAGCAAGCCGGTACATCACTTACTTTGAGGTCACTACCGACCATCTGCCCCATGATGACGCCATCCTCACACGGTTATTCATTGGGGCACTGGAAGGAGTCGCCTTCGATTGGTACCGCAACCTGCCAGATAATTGTATCCACTCCTTCGCTGGCTTCAAGCGCTTGTTCTTGGAGAGGTTCTATGAGGTAGGGTAGGACGTCACGATGTCTACCCTCATGGACGTTGTCCAAGGAGAGAAAGAGCTGACAAGGAATTACATTGAGCGGTTTCGTCAAATCGCAATGAAGTTACCATCTGGCAACCCGGACTCTTCCTTGATTGAAATTTGCCAAAAGAGACTACTCCCAACAATTAGTCTCTGGATGGGCGAAAGTCAGTTCAAGGACTGGAAGGCCTTTATCATCAGCGCTACAAGTGCCGAGGAACGATTGAAGAAAGCTCGCCAACTGGGGTTGCATATCTCAGAGGGAGAGAACAAGGGGAAGCGTCCCAACGCCAGCAACGACAATGGGGGTAGCCCCTCCAACAACCGGGACAACAAAGGCAAGCAGGCCATGGTGACCGATACAGCCCAGAAGCCCGAGCCACAGCCAGCAGACAAACAATGGCCTCAAATCACTTATTCTTTCGAAGACGGCCACGTCAAGCCTATCTTGGACATGCTTATACAAGGAGATAGAATTCAGCTTCCTCCACCAAGGCGGGAACCTCGGCCTGCTGATTTGGAAAATCCGAAGTTCTGCCATTACTACCGCTACGTCCACCATGCTACACACGACTGCTACCAACTGAAACGGTATATCCAGAACCTCATCGATTCGAACGCTCTGGCTATCGACTTCGAGGAGGTAACCGTAGCAGCCAACATAGTGTCCGTACAATTCGGCAATTTCCCTCCAACAGAGACTCAAGACGGTGTCATACCCATCCCTCTGGCAACGATGGAAATCACTAATCTTCCGCCTACCCGTGATCAAACTCCCGGCCTAGTACCCCTCACCACATCACGAGGGGAAATCATGTGGGTCCATCCGGACCTAGTCCACGAGGTGACTCAGCCCACTTTACCTTCTAAAAAGAAAAGTGGAAAGGTCAGATCATGTCGCACCGCCTCGGCAGAGGAGGAGGAAGTCTCAGCCGTCACTACTCGATCTGGAGCACAAGCCCAACCAGTGGCCAAGAATCCGACTAATGATCAGCAGTCCACAAACGCTGATACTCTGGGACCGGCTCAGCCTTCGACGACCGACAAGCCTTGGCCGAAGGAGACTCGCTTCGACAAATCCCTCCGAAAGGAGACACCTCAGGGGCTGGAGAGGCCCTACAACTTCGACATCTTGGCGCAATTGGCTAATACACCGGCCAAATTGTCCTTATATGAACTCCTGAGGCTCTCGAAGGATGTCCGCACGGCTCTAAGTGAGGCGCTCCAAAATGCCGACGCATACTTGGCTCAGGTCAACCTCACGGGCGATAACCAACCTGCAGAGCTCCAAGATAGTGCGTGTACAGGTGCAATGCCCAATATCGTCTTCTCTTTGCAGGATATGCTCATCAAAACTAACCTGCACGACCGCCCATTGTACTACACTGGATACATCGACGACGTAAAGGTAGACCGAATGCACATTGATCCTGGGTCCTCCATAAGCATCATTCCGAAGGGTCTGCTACATCATCTTCGTATTCCAATGCATCGCCTGACGCCTACAAGCACCGCCATTAGCGGTTTCAATTCGGGCAGGAGCTACCCAATAGGGAAGATTCGCTTGAAATGTCAGATTGGCGATCTCCAATCAGAAGTCACCTGCTACGTCATAGATGCCGACACTTCTTACAATATCCTTCTGGGGCGGCCTTGGATACACGATTACATGATCGTGCCTTCCACGCTACACCAGTGCTTCAAATATGTCGATAAGCACGGCTTCGTGAGGACAGAGTTTGCTGATATCGATCCCTTCAAAGGGGTCGAATCTTATTACTCAGACTCCTGTCTGTACGAAAAATCAAAGAAGCATCTGGTCGAAGAGGAGGTGCAAGCTCACACCAAGACAACCACAAGATCAGAAGAACCCCTGACGATCCACCTCCAGGCTCGCAAACCGGGCAGTTCTGCACCCCTTACGGCTACTCTGCGTAAGGACGCAATCAGTCTATCGGCGCAAGAAGAGCAGATGAGAATCCGGCTGCCGAGGTCTGGCCAAGTGCCGAGACCCACACCAGGGCCTTTTACCATCAGACTACCGAGAGTCGGTCAGCTCCAAGCGGAGAAACTCAATCCCTCCGACAGACCGCTCACGATACGTCTTCCTAAAAAGGGCCGTCACCCCGACGCGAGGTCTGACACTTCCAGCGAACCAGCCACTCCTCGCCCCACGTCAGATGCCAAGCTGGGGGTTGCTAGTCTACCAACAACTCCACGACCTGCTCCCCCGGTCGAGCCTCTGAAGATCAAGCTGACTAGGTCGCTCTCCCAGTCTTCATTTATACAGGGGGTGGCCGAAGAAGAACCAGAATTAGCCAAGTATGTGGCTGCCCACTCCGATACCCCTTCCGTGGATGATGTAATCCCTCTCGAGAAGATACCTTATTTTATCAATAAAGGGCTATCTTTGAATAAAAAAAAAATCCCTGATGATTGAGTTATGTACCCCCCGGTACCGCTGAACTCACATCCACTCCAGATTATCTAGTCATGTACCCGCTGGTACCACTGAACTCACATCCACATTCTCTCCAGATCACCGAGTCATGTACCTGCTGGTACCGCTGAACTCATATCCACAATATTCCAGATTTTTGAGTCATGTACCCTCTCGTACCGCTGAAATCACCTCCTCCTTCCACAAAAATCCCAAACTACCGAGTCATGTACCCTCTCGTACCGCTGAACTCACCTCCTCCTTCCACAAAAATCCCAAACTACCAAGTTATGTACCCGCTGGTACCTTTGAACTTACACTTTGATCACAAAATTTATGGATTGTCGAGTTATGTACCCGCTGGTACCCCTGAACTTACATCCCGGTCACTCTTTTAGGGAGAACGTTATGTATAAACATACCTCTGAACTTTTTTCCTGGAAGGGAACCTCCCTCATGATCCACTACCCGCACTCCCAGTACACAAAAAGGGTAACAGATCCACAAATTTCCAAAACGGCCATGTCCTCATTACCTCTGAGTCGTTCCATTTTCGCCAAAAACAAATCACCCCTTTACATAGAACTTCCATGTCCTCATTACCTCTGAGTCGTTTAATGTACCCCTCTTCATTGAGCCCACTCCTGCCATGTCCTCATTACCTCTGAGTGGGAAGGCTCCGTCGAAGAAAACTTCATACTTGCCATGTCCTCATTACCTCTGAGTAAGTATGTCGATTCCCTTTCAACCTATTATTTGTACCCACAACCGGAGTACGCCAAAGATAATAGGTCCACAAATATCCTCCGTTGAGTTTTCTCCTGCCATGTCCTCATTACCTCTGAGTAGAAAGATTCCGCGGTGAAACAAAAACCCTCATGCTTGCCATGTCCTCATTATCTCTGAGTAAGTATGTTGGTTCCTTTTCATCCTATTATCCGTATCCTAAGCCAGGGTACGCCAAGGATAATAGGCCCACAAATGTCCTCTGTTGACCACAAATGTCCTCTGTTGACCACAAACATCCTCTGTTGACCACAAATGTCCGATGTTGACCACGAATATCTTCCGTGAAGTCTCCTCTGCCATGTCCTCATTACCTCTGAGCAGGAAGATTCCACGGTAAAACCCTCATGCTTGCCATGTCCTCATAACCTCTGAGCAAATATGTTGGTTTCCTTTCATCCTATTATCCGTATCCTGAACCAGGGTACGCCAAGGATAATAGGTCCACAAATATCCCTTGCTAAGCTTCTTAGCATAAATCCACCATCTCACCATGCCCCGGGAGCCCAGCTGCTCTACGGCATTCTTTTTCCCAATACCGAGAGCACCCATGACCACTTTGCCATGGCTGTTCCGGATATCCTGACCAAACTTGTTATTCGTACCTAAAACCAAGGTACGCCCAGGGTAACAGGTCTACAAATAATCCCCCAGCAGGTCCAATTCCACAAATACCACAAGTACAAGAAAGAGAAGATGAGTTGAAACATGCTCATTTATTCAAAATTCAAAGTACTACATCATCTGGGATCACATCCCTTGACAAAAAGAAAAGAAAAACAGTGAAAGAAAACAGAAAACTGTTCACTGCTCCATGGTATTCTTTCACCCGATACCAAGAACCTCCATATCCGCCTTACCACAGAGTTGTCCTAGGTATCCCTATCAAACTTATTATCCGTACCTAAAACCAAGGTATGCCAAGGATAATAGGCCCACAAATGTCCTCTGCTGACCACAAATGTCGTACTAGGTCCCTTAGTACATCCACATCTTTCCTCATCATCACATGCTTTCGGAGCCCAGCTGTTCCATAGCATTCTTTCACCCAATGCATAGAACTCCCATGTTGATAGCACCTCTGAGGTGTTCTATGTATCCTCATTCGAGTTCGCTCCTACCATGTCCATATCACCTCTGAGTAGGAAAGCTCTACCGTCAACCTTATATTTACCACGTCCATACCACCTCTGAGTAAATATGATGGTTCCCTCTCTCAACTTATTATCCGTACCAAAAACCAAGGTACGCCAAGGATGATAAGTCCACATAAAATCCCCAGCGGAAGTACCCAAACCTATCACATCCATGCTACCTCTGATTGGATTGCCACACCTAAACAAATCTACTTTCCATGCTTCTTATTCAAAGTGTTCCAAATTTGCAATTTGGAAACTTTGAAGGGGGTCCTGTAGAAGCATGAAAAATATTGCTTTTAGTCCCACATCGAAAAGGAGAAGAAGAAAGGGCTTACTCCATTCTATAAATAGAGCCCCCTTACCTCCTTTGAAAAGGGCACCAACTTCTCTTTCCTCCTTCCAAACTTGGACTCTTCCTATTACGCACCTTCGGGTGCTAAGTAGAAGAAGTCTAGGGCAGCGCGGGCTCATCGGGCTCAGTCAGCTGTCCCAACCTCTGACCATCAAGAGCGTCCCGCTAAGCGGGCCTCTGATGGAAAGTTGTACAGAGCCACCTGTGTCCAGCCCCCGACGGCAAACAGACAGGGTGGTTCTCAAGTGTCTCCTAACAAAGATCGAGGGCAAGTGTTTCTATTAGCCCCCACATCAGGGAGCAAACATGATACCTACGCACTCGTATGTTCGGGATACCCTGGCCCACATAGCGAGTGCACGGGCAGATCGAGACATTCCTCATGCGAGTCATGAGACATTCCTCATGCGGCTCGGTCATGAGATATTCCTCATGCGGCTCGGTCATGAGACGTCCTTCATGCGGCTCGATCATGAGACATTCTTCATGCGGCTCGGTCATGAGACGTCCTTCATGCGGCTCGGTCATGAGACATTCTTCATGCGGCACAGAACCCAGGAAGCTTCATGCGGCTCAAAATCAGACGAGCTTCATGCGGCTCAAGAGTATCATACGGCTCAAAAGTCACCAACATGGACATGCGGCTCAACGCACATAGGCAGCTCGAGTAAACTCCATGCGGCCCAGAGAGAGAGGCCACGTGGTCTTCAAAAACAGCTGTGCCCAACGTGTGGACGCATTTAATGCTCTGACGGCTGACAGACCTGACAAGTGACAGACCTGACATAAAGTTGTCATAATGACTGACACGAAAAGCAGTACTTCGAGAATAAGGAAAATCTTCAAAGTGGCGCTGTCTACCAAAGTTTTGAGGCGAGCTTATGCGGCCAAGAATAAACGAGTTCATGCGGCCAATGCAGAAAAACCTATGCGGTTCAACCATGAAGGTCCCCCATGCGGCTCGGCTATAAAGAGATCCATGCGGCTCGGCCATGAAGACTCTCATGCGGCACGACCATGAAGACTCCCATGCGGTTCAGTCATGAACATATCCATGCGGCTCGGTCATGACAACCTTCATGCGGTTCGAGTATAGAGACTATTCATGCGGCTCGGTCATGAAATCTTTCATACGGCTCGGTCATGACGACCTTCATGCGGCCCAAACATCGACACTCCTCATGTGGCTCAACGTTGACGACTGGACACGTGTTCTAAAGTCAATCAAATCTTGGGCCAAATCCTAATAATCTGGGACACATGGCAGAAGAATGAATTAAATTTATTCATTAAGATTCGCAGATGTCAGCAAATCATCATGACGAAGATTTATTGCAATCAGCATTAATTGTTGATGGGATTTGACATAATCCATATTAACGGCCCAGATCTTTCATGTTCAAGACTAATAGTCCAGATTGGTTAATCATCAGGCCGCCGCCACTTTAAGAACGGGCAATCATCCAAACCCTAATAATGCCCCCACTATTATAAATAGCAAGGTGCCATTCCCTTGTAATAAAAGATATATAGAGAGATATACAAAAAGAAACTAGAGAAGAATATGTATACACAGAGAGACTTTCCCCATAGTCAGAGAGAGAATATACACAGAGAGAGAGAAGCCAGGAGAGCAATCAGAGAGAGAACAAGAAGGCATTTCTTCGTCAACGACCAAGCAGATCTTCCCCGAGTCAAGGCTGCGTACCGATCGTCCAAGGAGTAAAGCAGAGCGGCCGTCGCTTTCCCGAGCCTCTATCGTCACCCCCCAGAATCTAAAATAAACAATCGTACTTAGACTGCTGTACCTAGGTTTTCGTCCCTAGGCTTTCTTTGTACGAGCGAGTTTGTATTGTGAGTCTAAGTTCAGTCCTCCGATAATTGTTCTGTACTTTTACAATCAATGGCAAACAGACGAAGTAAACCCTTTCTTGAATAGGAACTATTGGTTGGTTGGGTTTTAAATTTAATGAGAGAAAGAAATGGGTTGGGCCTGTGGAGAAATAATAATAGGCTGGAGAGATAACTACTGAATAATTACGACGGGTGGCTTTATTTATAGGAAGAAGGAGAAGCCTCTAGATCCAATGATTTTTTATTCTCTCTAGAATGCTCCCTCTAAGAATTTTCTATCTATTTATCAAGTGTCCTTCCTTTTTTATAATTACTAAAAATATTTCTAGAAAATAATAATAATAAATTAGGAATTTAGAATAAATAGGGAATTCAGGGACAGGGGTTACAAAATATCTCACTTTTAACGAAAATCGTTAATGACTAAGAGTTGACTCCTTTGACCCCATCCTACCACGTGGACACTTTTGAGACCAAAATACCCTCATGTGGACAATTTTGAGACCAAAATTCTTTGGCCCAAGATAACTGTATATTGTGCATAGATAGATGCCTAGTAGGAGTAACCCATTAAGGATATTTTGGTATTAAAAGTGTCCATATGGGAGGTCAAAGGAATTGATTGTTAGTCATTCACGATTTTCGTTAAAGTGGATGATTTCATGTATTATGGAAAAAAACTAGGGTGCAACTCATTTTAAATAAAAAATGCAATGCACTTTGAATTATGATAAAATAAATGAAGTGCAACTCAAATTTTTTCTAATTTTAATTAGCCGCCACAATTAATTTTTTTTAATTATTATTATTATTATTATTATTATTATTATTATTATTATTATTATTATTATTATACTACAAAGCCCCTCCAACGTCTACAAACTTTATTTTTTGTTCCTACCCCATTTCTTTAGGCCATCTCCAACCATGATCCTCAAAAATATAATTGAGGAAATTCTCTCAAAAATTGTCACGACCCGATCCCAAATTATTGGGTCGAACCGGATCATGCCTAGCCTGCACCGTTGTGAGACGGCGGTAGTAAGCTGTTCTATATGCAGGTATTCACAACAACATCTATACATTTGTCACAACTCAATATACAGAAATTTTAAAACTTTATTCAACAATTGAAAAGTACAACTGGAAATGAAAGAACTGAAATAAACTGCTGAATTCAAATTAACAAAACTCCAACACAACAAAACTAGAAAACTGGAAACGACTAGCTAAGTGGTCGGCTCGTCGGCCTCAGGTCCTGCGTCCTCCAAGGGAGACTCTGACAACACCACAGGGTACAAAATTGGGTCATAGTAGCTATTGTACAATAGCTCAGTATACTCAATGTCACCTAAAAATGTTGTCTCCAGTCAGGAGGGAGCAAGTACGAATATGTATCTCATATTTCAAGTAATAATGGAAAAGTGCAGGCTAAACAGTTGAAATAATATTTTCCAGCATTTTAACAATTGAAAACAATGTGATTTGAATGTGTAATCGTCTATGACCGGCTTGGGTTATACAATAGCGTCCTAGCGACGCGATACGGCTTATCCCCGTGTGTAAGAGGGGTAACCTCGCACAATATGCAATATGAGGGGTATTGGTCATAAACGTTACACTATTCCCCCAATCCCCACAATCAATATCAATATCTGAACCCTAGGAGAGGGTTCCGTGTAGCAATGTGGTTTAAACATGCAGCTAGACAATTACTAAATAAAATACAAGAAAACATAACCGTAACTTGTCTCTGTTAATTGACTGGATCAGAAAAGTCGGTACCGAGGAGGATATCAGGTTCGTCTTCGAGATCCTACAGTTGAGAACCTTGGCTTAGAACCATAATGAAACCATTCTAGGTGTGCTAGTTACAATCTCTAGTAGTAGACCCTATTCATATTTTAGATTATTTAGTTAACCTACTATAACGCTTTAACGTCGCGAGCTACGTGCGTTGTCAATTAGTTGGATATCCGGTTTCTAATTTACTTGGGAAAAATTAGCCGTTACCGGTTAATTTGCAAAACTTTGTATTTTTATATCATATGCATAAAACTACATTTTCTTTTTAGTGATAAAACATGGACTTCGTTAACTTACCAATATTTTATTCAAGTAAATTTATCGTAAAAAACCTTATTAATTTTATACAAAATAATTAATACCTAAATTATAATTACGCGTCTAATAACGAAAACCAACTCAGAAAAGAAAGTAAAAACCTAAACTACACAATACAGGGTCACAGCGAAATAAAATAGAAAACTGGGCTCATGCCTTTACAAATTTTTACATAAATTAATTAATCATCTAGGCGAGCTCTGAGTGCCGCGAACGGTCCAAACAATAGGCCGAAGCCCTGCACCAAAAGCACTAACAGCAGTACCAGTTCTAAAAATAATTATAAATATAAATATAGTTGTAAAAATGCATTTCAGACTTGGTCCAAATGTCATGTTGCTGGCTAGCGCCTCAACGTACAGGAACCCTGTAGCGTTTGCGCTTCGCCGAGGCTCATTCGATCGATATGGTCGTCGCCTAATTGGTGATACAAAAATCCATAAAATCCAAAAACCAGCAAATCCAATCTATAAATCATTTTGCAAAGACCGGTTTTCTTTTGAAAGTAGGTTTTACTCAAATTGCTAATTTTATACGAAAATCCCTTTAAAAAATATTTTTCCAAAAATTTGGGCATCATCTCCTCTATATTTGGGACAACCCAATCTTGAGAAAATACTAACCCAACATCAATGACTGTGCCCAAACCAAGGAACACCAAAATCCCACCAAAAGTAATTATCCAACCCTAAAACACATCATAATTATATATAACCAAAACCACAGAATACTCCCGAAATAAATTCAAAAATCCTGAAATAAAGTTCGGAAAACCGAAAGCCACAGAACCAAAACAAAACGAACGAATCATTCCGAAATGGGATTCGGAAATTCCGAAACTACAATCGCCTAAACCGAATCCCGTAACGGGATCGGGGACCGTATCATCATCGACACTAAAGCAGGGACACGGGGACACGAGATATACCTTGGGTTGCTCGGCTAGAGCTCTCAGATGATAATAGGAAAAGAAAACCACGCTCCCGCAGACTCGGGATAGTCCCAAACTCGCGGACAGCAGCAGAAATCGCCGGAACAGCGCTGGACAGCGCTGGACAGCAATGTTGGAACAGCGGGGCGCACGCGGGCTGAGCGCTCGGCCTGGGCTGGCCGGAGAGGGGACGGGGTGGCGCTGGTGGCGGCGCGCGGGCTCTGGCCGGTGCTGGAGGAGGTCGGTGGGCTCTGGCCGGCTCGGGAGGCGGCCGGAGTGGGGTGGCGCCGGGTCTAGGGCACGACGGCTGGGCGCTGGCCGACTGGACGGGGTACGCACGGGCGGAAGGCGTCGGAGGTGGCACGGGTTGCTGGGAGGCTCGGGGCGCCGGGGCTTGGGTCGAGTCTCGGCTGGACGGGCGGAGTTCTGGAGGAGCTAGGGAAAGGGGTTTGAGTGAGAGAGAGAGAGGAAAAGTTGTGGGGTGGCTGTGTGGAATGGGGAGAGTGGGAAATAGGATTAATAAGAAGGATGAGGAAGGAGAGTAGGTGTGGGGGAGAGGAAAAAGAGGGAGCAGAAAGAAAGGGTCGTGGGATTAAGTGCTGAGGAGGAATAGGTCGTGGGAAAAAAATAGAAATAGGTTTTATTATTATTATTATTATTATTATTATTATATATATATATATATATATATATATATATATATATATATATATATATATATATATATTTGTGTGTAATAATCAGAATTAAAAAGGGAGGAAATAGGGACGGGTTCGAAACTGAATTGGGTTTTCGGAGACCGGGTTCGAACTCGGAGTCGGACTCCGAACACGGGATCGGGGCAGGGCCACAAACAAAAACCCAATGATAATTTAAAAATAATATTTTTCCTAATTCCGACTAATAAATAATAATAATAATATATATAATAATAATAAACTAAAATTATGCTACAATCCAATAATTCATAAATTCTAAAATTCTGGGTTTCACAATCTTCCATCCTTAGAAAATCTCGTCCTCGAAATTAAAGGCAGGGTTAGGGGTTACCTCAAGTTTCAAACAGATACGGATACTGCTCCCGCATCTTGTCTTCTCGCTCCCAGGTAGACTCGCCTGGTGAGTTGTGCCGCAACATAACTCTGACTATTGGCGTCACAGAATTCCTGGTTCTCTTTTCTCCTCTGTCCAATATCGCCATCGGTTTCTCTAGCACTGTGAGGCTGGGTCCAATTTCCAGCTCCGAATGGTCCAAGGTGTGGCTCAGGTCCGGGATGTAGCGTCTCAGTTGCGAAACGTGGAAGGCGTTGTGGACGCCTTCGAGACTTGAGGGTAGAGCCACCCGATAAGCTATTTCTCCAATCCTGTTAAGTATTTCAAAAGGACCAATATACCTGGGGCTTAGTTTTCCTGCTCTGCCGAAACGGATGGTTCCTTTGGTAGGGGAGATCTTCACGAACACACTGTCACCTTCTTCAAACTCCAACGGCCGTCGACTGCTATCGGCCCAATGCTTCTGCCTGTCCTGGGCAATCCTGAGCTTGTCTCTGATCATCTTTACCTTCTCTGCTGTATCGGTCACCATCTCAGGTCCAAGCAATACTCGTTCTCCTACGTTGTCCCAAGCAAGTGGAGTGCGGCAATGACGTCCATAAAGTGCCTCGAACGATGTCATATCGATGCTAGCTTGGTAACTGTTATTGTAGGAGAACTCTACCAAGTGCAAATGGTCTTCCCAAGACCCTCTAAATTCCAAGACGCAGGATCTCAGTATGTCTTCTAGCGTCTGGATTGTTCTCTCTGATTGTCCGTCAGTCTGGGGATGGTAGGCGGTGCTGAACTTCAGTTGCATTCCCAAACTGTCGTGCAAGCACTTCCAGAAGTGAGAGGTGAACCTGGTATCCCTGTCAGATACGACACTTACCGGAACTCTATGAATCCGGTAGATATGCCGCATGTACAGTGCCGCCAATTTCTCGGTGGATATACCTACCTTGAAAGGAATAAAGTAGGCTGACTTCGTCAGTCGGTCCACGATAACCCAAATCGCATCCTTCCCTCCTTGGGATTGAGGTAGTCCTGACACAAAGTCCATCGTTATGTGCTCCCATTTTTACTCCGGGATGTCTAGCGGCTGCAACAGTCCTGCTGGTCTCTGTCTGCTAGCTTTTACTTGTTGACAAATTAAACATCTAGTTACATACCTAGATACATCCTTCTTCATTCTGTACCACCACACTATAGTACGTATATCCCGATACATTTTGTTAGCTCCTGGATGTATAGAATACTGCTACTGGTGTGCTTCTTGCATCAGCTCGTTTCTCAGTTCGCTAGTTGGTATGTACAGCCTCGTACCATGCTTCAGTGCTCCGTCGCTGGCAATTGAGAATCCTTCAAGTGTTCCTGCCAGCACTTGATCTCTGAGTTTGCAAAGAGTCTCGTCTTGGAATTGTGTCTCCTTGACTCTGTCCATTAGACTTGAACGCACTTGCAAGTGCATCATTGATGAATCAGCTCCTGGTACAATAGTTTTTCTTCCCAGTTTTTTCATTTCCTCTTTGGGCAGTACAATCTCCAGTCCAAGCTTTTTCATGTCCTCCAGCAAATGATGCTCCTTGGTCAAGAACATGGCCATCGGGTATCGACTAAGTGCATCTGCAACAACATTAGCCTTACCCGGATGATACTGCAAGTTGATGTCGAAATCCTTCATCAGCTCCAGCCATCGTCTCTGTCGCATGTTCAGCTCCTTCTGAGTGAAAACATATTTAAGACTTTTATGGTCTGTAAATATTTCCACTCTTTCTCCATAAAGGTAGTGCTTCCACAGCTTCAATACAAATATCACCGCTGCAAGCTCCAAATCATGCGTAGGATAGTTCTTCTCATGAGTCCGTAATTGCCTAAATGTGTAAGCAATTACTTTCCTGTGTTGTTGAAGAACACAGCCCAATCCCTTACCGGAAGCATCACTATATATTGAAAAACTGCCGGTACCTGCGGGTAGCGCAAGTATCGGCGCCGTTGTAAGCCTCTTCTATAATTTTTCAAATGCTGACTGGCAAGCTTCCGACCAAACAAATTCTTCATTCTTTCTGGTGAGCTTCGTCATCGGTTCAGCAATCCTGGAGAAATTCTTCACAAATTTCCGGTAGTAGCCAGCTAAACCCAAAAAGCTTATGATTTCTGCAACTGAACTTGGTGCAGTCCATTTCTCAATAGCAGCTATCTTCATTGGATCCACCAAAATTCCTTCTCCTGTGACAACATAGCCAAAAAAATCTACTTTGTCTAAGAAGAATTCGCATTTAGATAGCTTACCATAGAGCTTCTCCTTCCTTAAAGTGCCCAGAACTTTTCTCAGGTGCTCTTCATGCTCCTCTTCAGTCTTCGAGTAGATCAGTATGCCATTGATGAAGACAACAACAAACTGATCCAGGTATTCATGGAAGACCTTGTTCATAAGGTTCATAAATACTGCAGGGGCATTCGTCAGTCCAAACGGCATGACCAAAAATTTATATTGCCCATATTTGGTGTTGAACGCCGTCTTTGGAATGTCCTCCTTCCTGACCTTGATTTGATGGTAGCCAAACCTGAGATCTATCTTCGAAAATACCTTAGCTCCACTCAGTTGATCAAACAGGTCGTCGATCCGGGGCAGAGGGTACTTATTCTTAATGGTGATGTTGTTCAGCGCCCGGTAATCAATGTACATCCGCACGGTTCCATCCTTCTTGGACACGAACAAAACTGGTGCTCCCCAGGTGAAGCCACGTCTCTGATAAATCCCTGGGCCTTCAGTTCGTCAATCTGGTCCTTCATCTCCTTTGCCTCCTTAGGGTTTACTCTGTAGCATCCCCGAGAAATAGGGGAAGAGCCGGGTAATAGGTCGATAGTGAATTCTACTCCTCGATCTGGCGACAATCCTGGAAGACTATCTGGAAAGACGTCCATAAATTTCGCTATGATAGGGTGAGGAGGCCCGGGTTCCTCGGTGATAGAGGAGTAGGTAACACTCTTCATGTCTTCCGGAGCTCGAGAGATTTCAAACTCCGGTTCTCTTGGTGGGCTGAAGATTACACATCCTCTGTGACAATCTATCAGCGCATGCTGCTCACTTAACCAGTCCATCCCTAGGACTACATCATAATTGGGCAAGGGCATCACAAGTAAGGGTGTTAAGAATTTGTGGCCTGAGATAGTTATGGGACAGTTACAAGCCTCGGTGATGGGTATGGGTCCACCACTGGTCATAACTCTACTAATCATCTTGCTACGTCCCGTATCTAGGTGGTGTGCAGAAATGAACTTTGATGATATAAAACTGTGTGATGCACCCGAATAAAATAATGCTAGAACAGGATGTGAAAACATATAAATGGAACCTGTGATGACATCAGCGGTGGGTTCCTGTTCTGGTTCTTGCTCGTCTGCTGCTAGGGCAAAAGCTCGCCCGATCTTCTGCTGATGTTGCCCGAACCGTTGTTGCTGAGTGGGTAGAGGAGCTCTTTGCTGAGTTACTCCGGTCCGGTTGAATGCTGTGGGGCAGTCCCTCACATGGTGGGTGGCAGACCCACAAACTAGGCAGTGTCCCAGTTTCTTTCTGCAGATGTTCGCCTGGTGTCCTGGCCTCTTGCAGTAGTCGCAGACAGGGATCTGCTTCTAAGGTGTTCTGTCACTGGTCCTTGCCTGATGGTGCTGCTGCTGGTGGTACGAAGGCCTGTTGTTGTTGTTGTTGGGCCTCTTCTGGTTACCCTAGAAGTTGCTAGTTCCAGGATACTCCCTTTTTGAACGAGAAGGCTGGCTCTTCTCTACGTCTTGAGCTCGTATCAGAATCTTCTCATATGTCTTGGCGCCGCCTGCGATCACAGGGGTGCGAATTTCTTCCTTTAGTCCATATCTGAATCTCTCAGTACGATCCTTGGGATCAGCAACCAAGTTCTTGGCAAAGCGGCTAAGTCGGCCGAACTCTGCCGCATACTCTCCAACCGTCATGTTCCCTTGCTTCAGATCCTGGAATTGTCTTTCCATCTCCCGTAACTCTGATGTTGGGAAGAACTTCCTGCGGAACAGCCTCTTGAAGGTGTCACAGTCAAGCTGCTTGTCCTGGAGTCGGGGTTCATTCCGGTACCTGGTGCTTGCCACATCTTGCAGCTGGAGTCCTACTGCTTCGGTCTTGAGGTCCTCTGGGAATCGAGCGACGCTCAAGAGATGCTCCATGCTGTCGAGCCATTCGTCGGCGTAGATGATTCCCTCGGTTCCTTTGAAAGGTCGAGGGCCCTGCTTCTTGAAACTCTCTATATCTCCAACCTTAGCAGGCCTTAGATCCGATTGAGCTATTCCTCCTCTCTCGAGGGCAACCATAGCCACGTTGTGGGCATTCTCCATGCCTTCTCTCATGATCGCGGTCTGCTCGCGATGAACTTCAGCTTGGGCTGCAGTCTGTTCACGATGAGCTTCAGCTTGGGCTCTCTGGGCCTCCAGTACTCCTCGTAGCAGGCCTACAAGCTCGGTGGGGTCCACCGGTACTGGTGGGGCAACTGGTGTGGGTACTACCGCAGGGGACTGCGGCTCAGTCCGGGGAACTGCAGGTTCTGTCGTTTGCGCTGTAGTAGCGTAAACGGGGCGGGGTGCTGGTGCAGCGTGGGGACGGTCAGTCAGCTGTAAAGGAGGTGGGTCCCGATGTGCTTGAGGAGGTGGGGTATGATTGGTAGATGACACCTCATCTTCAGCCGGGCCGGAACGAGTGGTCTTCCATTTGGCCATACTCTGGAAGGTTTAGGATGCAAACATAAGCAAGGTATCCTACCAGCCTTTAATCAAACAAAAATATTTTTATATATAATTTGGACCTATATTGTGACAAATTAATGTTCTAGTGTTCTAATTGTTTCTAGGTATGTTTTCCTAAGTTGTTGTTTCAAAGACCTGTATTGGCCACCACTAAAAATATGTCACGACCCGATCCCAAATTATTGTGTCGAACCGGATCATGCCCAGCCTGCACCGTTGTGAGACGGCGGCAGTAAGCTGTTCTATATGCAGGTATTCACAACAACATCTATACATTTATCACAACTCAATATACGAAAATTTTAAAACTTTTATTCAACAATTGAAAAGTACAACTGGAAATAAAAGAACTAAAATAAAATGCTGAATTCAAATTAACAAAACTCCAACAGAACAAAACTAGAAAACTGGAAACGACTAGCTAAGTGGTCGGCTCGTCGGCCTCAGGTCCTGCGTCCTCCAAGGGAGACTCTAGAAGCACCACAGGGTACAAAACCGGGTCATAGTAGCTATTGTACAATAGCTCAGCATCCTCAATGTCACCTAAAAATGTTGTCTCCAGTCAGGAGGAAGCAAGTACGAATATGTATCTCATATTTCAAGTAATTATGGAAAAGTGCAGGCTAAACAGTTGAAACAATATTTTCCAGCATTTTAACAATTGAAAACAATGTGATTTGAATGTGTAATCGTCTATGACCAGCTTGGGTTATACAATAGCGTCCTAGCGACGCGATACGGCTTATCCCCGTATGTAAGAGGGATAAGCTCGCACAATATACAATATGAGGGGTATTGGTCATAAACGTTACACTATTCCCCCAATCTCCACAATCAATATCAATCAATATCTGAACCCTAGGAGAGGGTTCCGTGTAGAAATATTGTTTAAACATGCAGCTAGATAATTACTAAATAAAATACAAGAAAATATAACCGTAACTTGCCTCTGTTAATTGACTGGATCGAAAAAGTCGGTACCGAGGAGGATGTCAGGTTCGTCTCCGAGATCCTACAGTTGAGAACTTGGCATAGAACCATAATGAAACCATTCTAGGTGTGCTAGTTACAATCTCTAGAAGTAGACCCTAGTCATATTTTAGATTATTTAGTTAACCTACTGTAACGCTTTAACGTCGTGAGCTACGTGCGTTGTCAATTAGTTGGATATCCGGTTTCTAATTTACTTGGAAAAAATTAGTCGTTACCGGTTAATTTGCAAAACTTTGTATTTTTATATCATATGTATAAAACTACATTTTTTTAGTGATAAAATATGGACTTCGTTAACTTACCAATATTTTATTCAAGTAAATTTATCGTAAAAAATCTTATTAATTTTATACAAAATAATTAATACCCAAATTATAATTATGCGTCTAATAACGAAAACCAACTCAGAAAAGAAAGTAAAAACCTAAACTACACAATACAGGGTCACAGCGAAATAAAATAGAAAACTGGGCTTATGTCCTTTACAAATTTTTACATAAATTAATTAATCATCTAGGAGAGCTCTGAGTGCCGCGAACGGTCCAAACAGTAGGCCGAAGCCCTGTACCAGAAGCACTAACCGCAGTACCAGTTCTAAAAATAATTATAAATATAAATATAGTTGTAAAAATACATCGCAGACTTGGTCCAAATGTCATGTTGCTGGCTAGCACCTCAACGTACAGGAACCCTGTAGCGTTTGCGCTTTGCCGAGGCTCATTCGACCGATATGGTCGTCGCCTAACTGGTGATTCAAAAATCCATAAAATCCGAAAACCAGCAAATCCATTCTATAAATCATTTTGCAAAGACCGATTTTCTTTTGAAAATAGGTTTTACCCAAATTGCTAATTTTATACGAAAATCCCTTTAAATAATATTTTTCCGAAAATTTGGGCAGCATCTCCTCTGTATTTGGGACAACCCAATCCTGGAAAAATACTAACCCAACATCAATGACTGTGCCCAAACCAGAGAACACCAAAATCCCACCAAAAGTAATTATCCAACCCGAAAACACATCACAATTATATATAGCCAAAACAACAGAATACTCCCAAAATAAATTCGAAAATCCCGAAATAAAGTTCGGGAAACCGAAAGCCACAGAACCAAAACAAAACGAACGAATCATTCCGAAATAGGATTCGGAAATTCCGAAACAACAATCGCCTAATCCGAATCCCGTAACGGGATCGGGGACCGTATCATCATCGACACTAAAGCAGGGATACCGGGACACGAGATATACCTTGGGTTGTTCGGTTAGAGCTCTCAGATGATAATAGGAAAAGAAAACCATGCTCCCGTGGACTCGGGAAAGTCCCAAACTCGCGGACAGCAGCAAAAATCGTCGGAACAGCGCTGGACAGCGCTGTTGGAACAGCGGGGCACACGAGGGCTAAGCGCTCGGCCTGGGCTGGCCGGAGAGGGGTCGGGGCGGCGCTGGAGGTGACGCGCGGGCTCTGGCCGACGCTGGAGGCAGCCGACGGGCTCTGGCCGGCGCCGGGTCTAGGCCACGGCGGCTGGGTGCTGGCCGGATGGCCGGCTGGACGGGGTGCATGCGGGCAGAAAGCGCCGGAGGGGCGCTGGCGTCGGGGGTGGCGCGGGTTGCTGGGAGGCTCGGGGCGCCGGGGCTTGGGTCGGGGCTAGGCTGGACGGGCGGAGTTCTGGAGGAGCTAGAAAAAAGGGTTTGAGGGAGAGAGAGAGAGGAAAAGTTGTGGGGTGGCTGTGTGGAATGGGAAGAGTGGGAAATGGGATTAATAAGAATGAGGAAGGAGAGTAGGTGTGGAGGAGAGGGAAAAGAGAGAGCAGAAAGAAAGGGTCGTGGGATTAAGTGCTGAGGAGGAATAGGTCATGGGAAAAAAATAGAAATAGGTTTTATTATTATTATTATATATATATATATTTTGTAATAATCAGAATTAAAAAGGAAGGAAATAGGGACGGGTTCGGAACTGAATTGGGTTTCGGGAGACCGGGTTCGAACTCGGAGTCGGACTGCGAACACGGGATCGGGGCAGAGCCACAAACAAAAACCCAATGATAATTTAAAAATAATATTTTTTCTAATTCCAACTAAAAAAAAATAATAATAATAATATATATAATAATAATAATAATAAACTAAAATTGTGCTACAATCCAACAATTCATAAATTCTAAAATTCTGGGTTTCACAAAAATCATCTCCAACCCACCCTCAATTTGATGAAATTTCCTCAAAAATTTTTAGGGAAGGGTCTTTGATCCTCAAATTTGAGAAAAAAGAGAAAAAATCCTCAAATTTGAGGATCCACTATTCATGACTATTTTATCCTTCAAGTTGTACTTAATTACTAGTATATCCTACATATGTTAAACGCTAAACTTAATTAACTTACCATATTTTTTAATTTTTAATTTTAAATAATGTAATAATTATATATTAAAAAGTTCTTGCTGAGAGCTTCCAATAGAATCTAATATTGAATATTTTTTATTAGTATTATTTTTTGTTTATTAGATTCATTTGATTAATAAAATGTCATTTAATAGAATAACATCAAACTTTCTAAAATTAAAATACATTGACTATAAAAACATAAACAAGTACAACAAAATTTAAAATAACACCACCAACAACAACATTGAGATTAAATATTCTAAACGTTACAACAACATTGAAATTACAAAAGCTTAAAGCACTATAAAAGAATATAATATTATTAAAGAATATTATAGGAAAAAATTTAGTGGATTGGAGTTGTATAAATATTATAAAATAATATTAATTATATTAAATAATATAAATAATATAATATAATATAGTATAGTATAATATAATATAATATAATATTATATTATATAATATAATATAATATAGTATTATCTCGGTAATTAATATTTAATATATCATTATATATATATATATATATATATATGATTATACTAAGTAATTGTGAAGAAATTAATTTATGTAGAAATAAAAAAATGGTTGTTTATATATTTGAGGATTGATAGGTTGGAGATGTAAAATTTTGAGGATAACATAATGTAAGAATATTTCTTTTTTAGTCCTCAAATTGAAGGAATTTTTTAGAATGGATTGGAGATGGCTCAAGGTGTAATTTGGTCGGATCCGGGCCGGACCGTGGCCCAGAAAACCGGACCCAGCTTGGACCGGAGACAGCAGCGGGCCGGGCCTGGCCCGGCCCGGTTTGCGAGATTGGAGTTCAGCCCGGCCCAATGACCCGGCTTGGGTAGGGCTGGGCCGGGCCGGGCCGGTTCAACGGGCGGGCCGGGATACGGGCCGGTCCGGTCCAATATATTTTATGAATTTTTTGTTATTCTATTTGATTTAAAGTTTTTTTAATTTTATGTTCTTTTGTTTCTTTTATTTTATTTTAAGTTTATTTTGTTATTTGGTTCTTTTTAGGTTTTCTTTTAATATATTATATTTTCTTTGTGCCTTTCTAAGTTTAATTTTATGTTTTAAAATTTTATTTATTTTGTTTTATTTTTCCCTCCTTTATCCGGGCTTGGGACTGGCAATGCAAGCTTTGCTTGTCATAGGCAGAGTTAAAAAAATTTGTTTCAAGTATATGTTTTCTGTTTATTATGTTTTTTTATTTTAAGTTTTTTTTTGTTTTGTTTTAAATTTGTGTTTTTTTGCTTGTTTTGTTTTAGTTTAAGGTTTTTTTAAGCTTTTTTTTGTTCTAAGTTTTTCTTGTTTAAGTTTTTGGTTTTGTTTTTGTAAGTGTGCTTTCTTTTGTTTTTTTTTTCTTGTTTTTAAGTTTTATTTTTAAGTTTTTCTTTCTAAGTTTTTTTAAGTTTTGTTTTTAAGTTTTTTTGGTTTTGTTTTGTTTGTTTTTTGTTTTTGTTTTTTTTTTGGTTTTGTTTTTTTTGTTTTGGTCATACCTTTGAGTCATTTTTCTTCCTCCTCGATTCCAAAAACTTCACCCATTGTAAGCGATTCAAAGTTCAACTCGTTGATGTTAGCAGCCTCATCTCTCCTGTTTTGGATTATTTTTTCTGCTAAAAGCCAATCTTGAACAAATACACAAGTTTGATATATGGCTTCAACCGGCTCCTCTTTATGCTCAAAATGCTTGATCCTGCACTAAAACATGGCTCCGATGCTACCATGGACACCGAGACCATTAGTAGATCACGTGCTATGGTAGAAAGTAGACTAAGCCAAAGCTACTACTAGTACTCACTTGAGTTGGTCGGGTCGACACAACTTTGTCGTCATAAAGCATTATTAATCTTTCCAACACTACTTTCAGTTCTACTTTCAAGTCAGTAACATCAATATTCATGTTTCTTGCATAGTCATCTAACAAAGCCTCTACACCCTCTAATTTGATCGTAGGATCAAAAATAGAAGACAAACAATATAAAAGAGGTATATTAACCCAATATTTAGTGAATTTAGCTTCCATTTTTTTACAACATAGTCAAAATTAGAAACATTTCTATATTTAGAAAATAAGTAGGACATGTTACAAAGTTTCCATAAACTAAACAAGAAGTAGGATAATAAACACCAGAAAGAGTACATGTAGCATTGTAAAAGTTTCTAAAAGATACAAATAGTAAAGACAATGAAGATATTGCAGAATTATTATTACTAGTATTATCAAAAGATACATATAATATTTTATGGTGAATATCAAAATCACTCACGTGTTTTAAAATAGCACCTGCAATTACAGAGCCCGTGTGTGAAAATTCTAAAGTTTTTAAACAGATGATGCGCTTTTGCAACATCTATTGTAAATCTATGTAGTGCCCCGTGATACAAATATAAGCATAATTTTACTTACTTGTCCAAATATCAGAAGTAATAGATATTTTTACTGACATACGACAATGTTTGTTTTAAAGCAACTTTCATTTCTTTAAAAAGTCTCTTAGCCTCTTTTCTAGCAACGCCTCTAGTAACTTTACTAAAACATGGATTTAAAGAAATTATGGCATAATCATATAAAGATTCACTTTCACCTGAAGTAAATGGAAGTTCATCAGCAATAATATATTTAGTCAATTCAGTTTTATGACGGGCAACTTACTAGGAAAACATACTCTTTGAAGAACCTGCGGCCCTCTAAATCTTATCAGAGTTTGGATCGCCGGAATTGAGCTCGGGCCGTTGCAAGTTTCATGGTGTCTTAATATGGTACCCGTGCCACCTTCCCTCTTCCATTTGTATATGTGGAAACATTTCTTGCATTGTGCCGCGTACGGAACTGATTCACCTTTCTAACCTAAAACTAGTGAGCCATCAGGTTTAGTTTCATTAAGAATAACAAATTTTTTTAATACTTTTATTTGCTTCCTCTTTACAACATATTGGATAGTGCTAGCAACTTCAGGATGTGAACCAATTAAATCCTCAGGAATAGAATTTTCCACAAAAAAATATTATAATATTCAAAAATATATTCGATAGCATCAGTAGGCTGGTTTGAACATTGTCCGGCTATTTTAAAAAGACAATTAAAAATAGAGAAACAATTAGAAGGAGGGAGAATACCGAAAATAAATAAACTAACAATTATTTTTTTCCAAAAAAGAGAGAGAAGGAGGAAAGAAAAGTATTTTGTAAATGAAAATTAAAAAAGCAATTAGAAAGAGGAAGGAAAAAAACTGGATCGGGGTTGAGAGCTTGATCGTGTAAACCCCCTAATTTTCCACTACGATTTTAATTTTTTTTGGTATTGATTTATATTTGAGTATTGTACGACGAGTACAAACGCGTGATACGTAATATTTAACTTTTTTTTCAAACCAGTTTTATTATAAACTCTTCATAAATATAGCAAATAAATATTTAGTTCGAAATACTTATATAGTAAATATTTTATGTGACATACCAAATGTGAGCTTGGATTTTATTTGCTTAAACTATTATACAAAAATGGTTATAATATTTATGTCAATATTTATTCGTATGTGAGAAACATGAAATTGTATTCATGTACATTGTGATTTTCGAGAAAACTAATGATAATTATTTGTGTATTTTCAAAAAATGATTTTAAATATTTAAATATTTATTGGAATTTTCAAAATTAATTATTTTAATTTATAGAAAAGATATTTTGATTTTATTGTGGTAATTTAAACCTTAAATTGATTTTATGGATTGATTTAAATATTTAATTAATATATATATATATATATATATATATATATATATATATATATATATATATATATATATATATATATATATGAAATTTGATTATCTAAAGTTAAATTTGATTTGGATTTGGATTTGAAATTATTGAATTGATTTAAATCAAAAGTGGAAATTATCTAAACGGAAATTTAAACATATCCCATTTCTTATCCAACTAGGAGCACCACCTCCTATATAAGGAGATGCTCCATATTCTCTTTTCCCACAATTCTACCAAACCCACGCCGGCCGGAGCAGCGCCAGCCGCGCTTGCGCCCCCTCCGCCATTGACGCTCCTTTGTCGCTCTCCTCCCGCCACGGGCGGATATGGCCCGTGCGTCGTTGGAACCCGACAGATCCCCGCGACTCGAAGACAGCGACCAGTGCCTGACCGGAGTGCCGACGATTCTCCACGGATGCGCTCCTCCGCACGCGTCCGCTTCTTGCACTCTCGCTCCCTAGCCACCTTCCGATCATCTCTTCCCTGACTCCCTCTCTCTCGCTCGCCCTCCTCTCGTTCACTTCCCTCTCCTCCTTCTTCATCTTCTTAAATTTTCTTTGTCAAAGCCAATGTCTTCTCTCTCTCCTCTTCTTTCTTGCTTGCCCCTTTCTTATGTTGACTTCTTGTGATATTTTTACTATCAAATTCGTGTGGTTGTTGTTTTACTAGGAAGAGTAGTATATATTAGTTTTCTACGTACAATTATTATTTAGCCTCTTTTATTGTTGGTAAATAAGTAGATGCTTTATTTTATTATTATTATTATTATTATTATTATTATTATTATTATTATGAATTTTCTTGTGTGTCTTTAAAAAGAACAACAGCAGGAATATCTGCTATTTTTATATAATTTAATATTATTATTTGTTGGAAAATAGTTATTATTAGTATTCTTATAATTATTATGATAATTATTGAAGTGGTTGTTAAAAATATTTATTTGTTAATATTATTTAGGAAATTTATGAAATATTATGATCAAAATTTCTAACTATTTTCAAAAGGTAGTTTTTACCAAAATTTGAACTTTGACAAAAATTTAATTTTAGACTTAAGTTATCTACTTGTTTTCTTTTTAGATTTCACGTTTTCTAAAAATATTTTGATCAATAAAAAGTAGCTCCCAAATTATACTATGCATTCCTAGTCTATTATTTCCTTTGAGAAAAAACATATAGTTTCCTACTAAATTATTTTTGGACAACTTAGAGTCTTAGACAAAAATGATTTTTTCTTTTCTTTCTTGACTTCAAGTATATATATATATGTACATATTATAACTATTATTACTCATAGAAACTAGTTTTCAAGTACTATAAGTATCTTTCAAAAATGGTATATATATTTATCAAAATTCCTTCAATTATCCTCCTATCCGACTAATTCTATTCTATGTTCCCACGCCAAATTCGTACATCCTCCTATCGACCCTAACTAATCTGACCATCTTGGACCCGAGGGGCAGTCGTGCCATCATCATAGGCCCCTTGTGTAGTTGTAACACTAAAGCCATGTTCTGTGCCACCTTAATGATTGCGCTCCACCAGGCGTCACACCAGGCAAGTATACCTTGCTATATTTACTGTCACATTATTTATTTTCAGTATTTATTTACTTTGTTTCATATTTGTTGTTTCATTTATTATAAACTGTGCCTCCAAGCCATACTTGGGTGCAAGCGACTCTATTAGTCGTTTTTCATTGCTTTATTTTATTTGATGCATATTGACTTAGTTTTAGCAGACTACCTTCTTATTGTGGGATATCCTGATATCTCATTTGGCCATGACACCCACACTATAGGGTTTGAGAAATTTTGCTAGGGGCACGGCTTGCATATTGACTTGGCCATCTATATGTAAGAGGTCGTGTGACGGATAGATCGTAACTGCTATGATTTGGGTATAGAGACTCAAGCAGTTACAAAACTGGACAGGTTATGGACATGACTTGGTCAGTATAAAAAATATTGGGAGAGGACAGTCACTAGTGCGTATGGAAAGCCAAACAGGTAAACCATAGTTTTCGAAAGGAACTATGGGGAGATATATTTGTAGTTACCCTCTGACGTTTTGGACGTTACGGCCGGATACGGATGACTGGATGCCAATTACGTACTTATAGCCTAAATCCTACCCATGTGCATAAAAGTTGTCCTCTAAATTGTATAATAGACGGTTAGAATCCCCTTTGCATATTTATGTCTAGGATAGTCTTTTGCATATTATTTTCTTATTTTGATAGTTCATATTAGCATTTTCTTCATGTATCTTGTTACGTCCCTCTGAGGACCTGGTGATCTCTCCAGGTGTGTGTTTTCGTGACTTTCCATAGGTATTCTAGCCAAGGCCGTGATCGTCTCTATTCTTCGAGGATGACTCGCTCTTGGATTGTGCTTGCTACTTTTGACACATCCTTCATTTGTCTTGTATTACTTTTCTTTTTAGTTGGTAGTGGATTTGTCTCCGCCCAACATATTATACAAAGAAATTCATGGTTATTATATGATATCATTTATTCCCTTATTTTTTGTAGATGAGATTAGTGTCGTGGCTTTCTACATTTTTGTCACGACCCGGTCCCAATTTGTTGGGTCGAATCGGATCATGCCCAGCCTGTACTGTTGTGAGACGGCGGTAATAAGCTGTATCCAAATGCAGGTAATCACAACAACACAATCCATTTTGTCACAACATCTGAATTTCGAATATTTAAAATAAACTTTGTCCAACAAAAATACAACTGAAATAAAAACTGAATAAGCTGTCTTTTATTTAACAAAAAGATAAAACATCCTCTAGTGATTAGGCTCATCAGCCCCAAGATCAACATCGTCCACGTGGAATGCTGGAAGCACAACAGGGTAGAGCTCAGGGTCGTAATAACTACTAATCAGTAGCTCTACATCATCAAAAGAACCTAAAAATGTTGTCTCCAATCAGGAGGGAGCAAAGTACAATTCATGATAATCCAACAATTAAAATAATAATAGAGTTATGCACTTTTAAACAATTTGAAATAAATAGTTCTCCAGCAGTAAAAACATTGTGATGTGAATAGGCAATAAATATGACCGGATTGGGTTGTACAGTTGTATCCTATTGATACGATATGGCTTATCCCCGTGTGTATGAGGAGTAAGCTAACACAGTCAGTATACTACTTTGGATGTGGTCATACTCATTACACTATTCCCCCAGTACCCAACAGTCAATCCGTCAATGCTCTCAGAGAGAGTTCCGTATTGCATCGTGGTTTAAACTTGCAATAAAACGATTACTAAATAATTGGTAAACTAACACAAACTGTACTTGCCTTGATTATAACTGGATTCGATGTTGGTTCCGGGATGATGCTAGTACAGTCCTCGAAATCCTACAATTGAGAATTCCTGACTTAGCACCAATATTCAATCCATATCTAGGTGTGCTAGTTACAATCTCTAGAATTTGTCCTAGTCCGATTTTAGATTATTTACAAACTCTACTAGAACACGCTTATCGATGTTAGTTACTAACTGAAAAGTCAATTTAACTTTTTATTGGGAAAAATAGTATTTTCAATTATTTGGCAAAACTTTGTATTTCATTATATTATATTTAAAAATAATATTTTTTTTTAAATGAGAAAAACATGATATTTGTTTAAATAATAAACTTGTAATTTTGCTAATTTATTTAATGTGAGAAAATAATATTGATTTTCTATATAATAATTATTTTAATATTTTTACGTATTTACGCCAACCACAAACCAGAAAAGAATAAAACTACACTAACTTATTACAAAACCACAGAAAGTAATAAAAGCTGGGCTTATGCCCTTTACAGACTTTTTTTGCATAAATTAAAATAAGATAAAAATTTGTTAGCTCTGAAAAATGTCTTGCACTAATAAATACTGAAAATAAAACTAATTAAATTAAATTAAAATTTATTAAGAGCCTCAGACTTGGTCCAATCGTCATAATATAGCTAATGCCTCAACGTCCGGAACAATGCCGGTTTTGTTTGCATTTCACTAAGGGCCCATTGACCGATATGGTAGTCGCCCAAAATCTACTTTAAAAATATTTCTGAAATCCGATTTAAAAATATTCCTTTATAAATTTTATAAAAATTTTGGCAGCATTCCCTCTATTTTCGGGATAACCCAAAACTGGGAAAATGTGCCCCAATACCAAGTAAATATCCCCAAACCAGGGAATAACCCAAAAATAATATCGAACTCCATAGTACGTTTCCGAAGATTACTCAGACAAACCGAGAATTCACCGAAACAAACTAACAGAAAGATTAACTCCCAAAACCAACATAACTAAATCCGAAGATTAAGCTCTCAAGTCCAACAGAACCAATTTAATTCTCAGAACCAAACCAAAACAAAGCTATCGAGAAAATCACAGAGCTAACTCGGAAGTTCCGAGTTGCCCCAGGGAAGAAAACCACAAAACCTATCATTCTCAAAACGAAACCAACCACAGAAAATATCAAACGAACTTCGGAATTTCCGAATTCCAATAGTCTAACTGAATCCCGTAATGGGATCGGGGACCAAATCATCACCGACTACGAAATGGAAACGGGGAAAGCAATTATACCTGGGGTTGCTCGGCTAGAGCTCTCAGATGTTAAAATTAGAGAAAAAGAACACACGGACAGCGTCTCGGGCTCGGGTCAGCGCCTCGCCGGGGTACGACTACGCGTACAGCACATGAGCACGGGAACGACAGCATCGGGGTGCCGCAGAGTAGCACCGGCGGACGGGGAGGCCGCGCAGGAAGGCACCGGGCTGCTGGCGAGCGGGACGGGGGGGCGGCCTGGCGATGGCACCGGGGAAAGGTCGGTCGGCATCGTGGTGTCGGAGCTCCGGGCTAGGGCACAAAATTGAGGAAACGGTTTTGGAGATGGTGATGGAATTGGTAATGAAGGAGGGGTTAATATAGGAAAAGGGGTGAGTTGGGAGTTATGGGAAAGGGGAGGGCAAGAGGTGGCCGACAGTTTTGTCGGGGGAGACGATGGGTTTAACGCTCGAGAAGAAGGGAAAAAGGTCGGCTCGGTTACGGAATGAGAGAGAGAGAGAGAGCTAGAGTTTAATGACTCTTTAAGAAAGAGTTTAAAGAATGGAAAGATTCTATTCCATTAATGAAAAAAAAGTTGTTGTGTAACCGAGTGAGAAAAGAGAGTGATTTCCATTAGAAAATATTTATATAATTAATTAATTAACTTAGAATTTTATACGAAACTGATTTTGGTTTCGGAAATAAGAACGGGTCTGGGTTCGGGATAAAACCAAAAATCCAATTATTTTATTTTAAAAATACTTTTCATAAATTTACTAATTAATTAATAATATTATTATTTTAGCAAAATTTTATTTAACAACACAATTATAATTTAAATATGCAATCTAAATTTTACGGGTTTCACAACCTTCCCTCCTTAGAAAATTTCGTCCTCGAAATTAAAGGATAGGGTTAGGAGTTACCTCAGGTCTCAAACAAATATGGGTACTGCTCCCTCATCTCATCTTCTCGCTCCCAGGTAGACTCGCCTGGGGAATCGTGCCTCCACATAACTCTGACTATGGGAGTCACCGAAGTCCTGGTCCTCTTCTCGTCTATGTCCAAAATTGCCACAGGTCTCTCTGGTACTGTAAGGCTGGGTCCAATCTCCAGCTCTGAATGGTCCAAGATGTGGCTCGGATCTGGGATGTAGCGTCTGAGTTACGAAACGTAGAAAACGTTGTGCACACCCTCAAGATTAGCTGGTAGAGCTAATCGGTATGCTACTTTTCCAATTCGGCTCAAAACTTCAAATGGACCGATGTACCTGGGGATCAGCTTTCCAGCTCTGCCAAATCTGATCGTTCCTCTGGTAGGAGAAATCTTCACAAAGACACTATCTCCTTCTTCTAACTCTAATGGTCGACGACTGCTATCAGCCCAATGCTTCTGCCTGTCCTGGGCAATCCTGAGCTTGTCTCTGATCACCTTTAACTTCTCTGCTGCATCTGTCACCATCTCAGGTCCAAGCAATACTCTTTCTCCTACGTCGTCCCAAGGAAGTGGAGTGCGGCAATGACGTCCATAAAGAGCTTGAAATGGTGTCATACCGATGCTAGCTTGGTAGCTGTTGTTGTAAGAGAACTCTACCAAGTACAAATGGCCTTCCCAAGACCGTCCAAATTCCAAGACGCAAGATCTCAACATGTCTTCAAGTGTCTGGATTGTCCTCTCTGATTGTCCGTCAGTTTGGGGATGGTAGGCTGTGTTGAACTTTAGTTTTGTTCCCAAGCTGTCATGCAAACTCTTCTAAAAGTGATAGGTAAATCTAGTATCTCGGTCAGATACAATACTTACCGGTACTCCATGAATCCGGTAGATGTGTCTCATGTACAGTGCTGCCAACTTCTCGGTGGATAGACCAACCTTGAAGGGAATAAAGTGAGCTGACTTTGTCAGTCGGTCCACAATAACCCAAATGGCGTCCTTCCCTCCTTGGGATCGAGGCAATCCTGACACAAAGTCCATCGTTATATGCTCCCACTTCCACTCCGGTATGTCCAGCGGTTGTAGAAGTCCTGCGGGTCTCTGTCTGCTAGCCTTCACTTGTTGACAAATCAAGCATCTAACCACAAATCTGGATACATCCTTCTTCATTCCATACCACCAAACAATGGTACGCATATCCCGATACATCTTGTTAGCTCTAGGATGTATGAAATACTATGACTGGTACGCTTATTGCATCAGCTCATTCCTCAGTTCGCCAGATGGTACACACAGCCTCGTACCATTCTTCAATGCTCCGTCACTGGCGATAGAGAATCCTTCAAGTATTCCTGTCAGCACTTGATCTCTGAGTTTGCAAAGCATCTCGTCTTGGAATTGTGTCTCCTTGACTTTATCTATCAGACACGAGCTTACTTGCAACTGCATCATGGTTGAGTCAGCTCCAGGTAAAATAGCTTCTCGCCCCAGTTCCTTCATCTTTTCCTCAGGCAGTACAATCTCCAGACCAAGCTTCTCTATGTCCTCCAACAAGTGCCGCTCCTTAGTTAAAAACATCGCTACTGGGTATCGACTAAGTGCATCTGCAACCACATTAGCCTTACCCGGATGGTACTGCAAGTCGATGTCAAAATCCTTCATCAGCTCCAGCCATCTTCTTTGTCTCATGTTCAACTCCTTCTGAGGGGAAACATATTTCAGACTTTTGTGGTCTGTAAATATTTCTACTCTCTTTCCATAGAGATAATGCTTCCATAGCTTCAAAGCAAAGATGACTGCAGCAAGCTCCAGATCATGTGTGGGATAGTTCTTCTCATGAGTCCGTAATTGCCTAGATGCATAAGCAATCACTTTCCCATGTTGTTGAAGAACGCAACCCAGTCCTTTTCCAGAGACAACACTGTATATTGAGAAACCTCCGGTACCTGCGGGTAGCGCAAGTATCGGGGCTGTTGTAAGTCTCTTCTTCAGTTCCTCAAACGATGCCTGGCAAGCTTTCGTCCAGATAAACTCTTCATTCTTCCGAGTGAGCTTCGTCATTGGTTCAGCAATCCTGGCAAAATCCTTCACAAACTTTCGGTAGTAGCCAGCCAAGCCCAAGAAACTTTTGATTTTAGCAACTGAGCTTGGGGTAGACCACTTCTCAACAACAGCTATCTTCTTAGGATCTACCGAAATTCCTTCTCCTGTGACAATATGGCCAAAAAAATCCACCTTGTCTAGAAAGAATTCACATTTGGATAGCTTACCATAGAGCTTCTCTTTCCTCAAAGTTCCCAGAACTTTTCTGAGGTGCTCTATCATTGTTTCTCGTCTGCTGGTGGTGCGAAAGCCTGTTGTTGTTGTTGGGCTTCGTCTGATTACCCTGGAAGTTGTTAGTTCCAGGATAATCCCTCTTTGAGCTAGCGGATTGACTCTTCTCTATATCCTGAGCTCGCTCCAGGATCCTTTCATAAGTCTTAGCACCGCCTGAGATCACATTGGTGCGGATCTCTTCTCTCAGCCCATATCTGAACCTTTCAGCACGATCATCAGGGTCAGCTACCAAGTTCTTGGCAAAACGGCTGAGTTGGCCGAATTCTGTCGCATATTCTCCAACATATTTCCTTGCTTCAGGTTCTGAAATTGCCTCTCCATCTCCCGCAACTCTGATGTTGGGAAGAACTTCCTCTGGAACAACCTCTTGAAGGTGTTCCAGTCAAGCTGCTTATCCTGGAGTCGGGGTTCATTCCGATACCAGGTGCTTGCTACATTTTACAGTTGGAGTCCTACTGCTTCGACCTTGAGGTCTTCTGGAAGTCGAGCGATGCTTAGGAGACGCTCCATGCTGTCGAGCCATTCGTCGGCATAAACGATTCCCTCGGTTCCCTTGAAGGGTCGAGGGTTCTACTTCTTGAAACTCTCAATATCGCCCACCTTAGCAATATGATCCCCATTAATTTAAATGGCCTTAATGTTACATAAATTAATCCCTTAGATTTATGTTTACCTTGGCAGGCCTTGGTTCAAGTTGAGCTGCTTCTCCTCTCCCCAGAGCAGTCATAACCACGTTATGAGCATTCTCCATACTTTTCTTCATAATCGCGGTTTGCTCTTGATGAGCTTCCGTTTGAGCTCTCTGGGCTTCTAGCACTCCTCGTAGCAGACCTATAAGGTCGGTGGGGTCCACAAGCACCGGTGGGGCAGCTGGAGTGGGTACTTCCACAGGGGGCTGCAGCTTAGTCTGGAAAGATGATGGACCCGCCGTTGTAGCAGCATACATCCCACGGGGTGCATTATGGGAATGGTCGGTCAGCTGATGGGGTGTAAAACCCGGACTTGGTTGAGGAGGTGGGGTATGATCGGGTGATGACATCCCATCGCCAGCAGGATTTGTGGCCATATTCTGGAAGGTTTAGGATTGCAAAACATAAGCAAGGTAGCCTACCAGTCTATAATAAACAAAAATATTTATTAATAATATATTTCGGTCCTATGTTGTGACAAATTAATGTTCTAGTGTTCTAAATATTTCTAGATATGTTTTCCTAAGTTGTTGATCGGACCTGCATGGGCCACCACTAAAAACATGTCACGACCCGGTCCCAATTTGTTGGGTCGAATCGGATCATGCCCAGCCTGCACCGTTGTGAGACGGCGGTAGTAAGCTGTATCCAAATGCAGGTAATCACAACAACACAATCCATTTTGTCACAACATCTGAATTTTGAATATTTAAAATAAACTTTGTCCAACAAAAATACAACTGAAATAAAAACTGAATAAACTGTCTTTTATTTAACAAAAAGATAAAACATCCTCTAGAGATTAGGCTCATCAGCCCCAAGATCAACATCGTCCACGTGGAATACTGGAAGCACAGCAGGGTAGAGCTCAGGGTCGTAATAACTACTAATCAGTAGCTCTGCATCATCAAAAGAACCTAAAAATGTTGTCTCCAGTCAGGAGGGAGCAAAGTACAATTCATGATAATCCAACAATTAAAATAATAATAGAGTTATGCACTTTTAAACAATTTGAAATAAATAGTTCTCCAGCAGTTAAAACATTGTGATGTGAATAGGCAATGAATATGACTGGATTGGGTTGTACAGTTGTATCCTATTGATACGATATAGCTTATCCCCGTGTGTATGAGGGGTAAGCTAACACAGTTAGTATACTACTTTGGATGTGGTCATACTCATTACACTACACCCCCAGTACCCAACAGTCAAACAGTCAATGCTCTCAGAGAGAGTTCCGTGTTGCATCGTGGTTTAAACTTGCAATAAAACGATTACTAAATAATTGGTAAACTAACACAAATTGTACTTGCCTTAATTATAACTGGATTCGATGTTGGTTCCGGGATGATGCTAGTACAGTCCTCGAAACCCTACAATTGAGAATACCTGACTTAGCACCAATATTCAATCCATATCTAGGTGTGCTAGTTACAGTCTCTAGAATTTGTTCTAGTCCGGTTTTAGATTATTTACAAACTCTACCAGAACACGCTTATCGATGTGAGTTACTAACTGAAGAAAAGTCAATTTAACTTTTTATTGGAAAAAATCGTATTTTCAATTATTTGGCAAAGCTTTGTATTTTATTATATTATATTTAAAAATAATATTTTTCTTTAAATGAGAAAAATATGAAATTTGTTTAAATAATAAACTTGTAATTTTTCTAATTTATTTAATGTGAGAAAATAATATTGATTTTCTATATAATAATTATTTTACTATTTTTACGTGTTTACGCAAACCACAAACCAAAAAAAATAAAACTACACTAACTTATTACAAAACCACATAAAGTAATAAAAGCTGGGCTTATGCCCTTTACAGACTTTTTTTTACATAAATTAAAATAAGATAAAAATTTGTTAGCTCTGAAAAATGTCTTGCACTAATAAATACTGAAAACAAAACTAATTAAATTAAATTAAAATTTATTAAGAGCCTCAGACTTGGTCCAATCGTCATAATATAGCTAATGCCTCAACGTCCGGAACAATGCAGGTTTCGTTTGCATTTCACTAAGGGCCCATTGACCGATATGGTAGTCGCCCAAAATCTACTTTAAAAATATTTCTGAAATCCGATTTAAAAATATTCCTTTATAAATTTTATAAAAATTTTGGCAGCATTCCCTCTATTTTCGGGATAACCCAAAACTGGAAAATGTGCCACAATACCAAGTAAATATCTCCAAACCAGGGAATAACCCAAAAATAATATCGAACTCCTTAGTACGTTTCCGAAGATTACTCAGACAAACCGAGAATTCACCGAAACAAACTAACAGAAAGATTAACTCCCAAAACCAACATAACTAAATCCGAAGATTAAACTCTCAAGTCCAACAGAACCAATTTAATTCTCAGAACCAAACCAAAACAAAGCTATCGAGCAAATCACAGAGCTAACTCGGAAGTTCCGAGTTGCCCCAGGGAAGAAAACCACAAAACCTATCATTTTCAAAATGAAACCAACCACAGAAAATATCAAACGAACTTCGGAATTTCCAAATTCGAATCGTCTAACCGAATCCTGTAATGGGATCGGGGACCAAATCATCACCGACTACGGAATGGAAACAGGGAAAGCAATTATACCTGGGGTTGCTCGGCTAGAGCTCTCAGATGTTAAAATTAGAGAAAAAGAACACACAGACAGCGTCTCGGGCTCGGGTCAGCGCCTCGCCGGGGTACGGCTGTGCGTACAGCACACGAGCACGGGAACGACAGCGGCGGGGTGCCGCGGACTAGCACCGGCGGACGGGAAGGCCGCGCGGGAAGGCACCGGGCTGCTGGTGAGCGGGGCGGGGTCGGGCGGCCTGGCGGTGGCGCCAGGGAAAGGTCGGTCGGCGTCGGGGTAGCGGAGCTCCGGGCTAGGGCACAAAATTGGGGAAATGGTTTTGGAGATGGTGATGGAAATGGGAATGAAGGAGGGGTTAATATAGGAAAAGGGGTGAGTTGGGAGTTATGGGAAAGGGGAGGGCAAGAGGTGGCCGACAGTTTTGCCGAGGAAGACGATGGGTTTAACGCTCGGGAAGAAGGGAAAAAGGTCGACTCAGTTACGGAATAAGAGAGAGATAGAGAGCTAGAGTTTAATGACTCTTTAAGAAAGAGTTTAAAGAATGGAAAGATTCTATTCCATTAATGAAAAAAAAAGTTGCTGTGTAACCGAGTGAGAAAAGAGAGTGATTTCCATTAGAAAATATTTATATAATTAATTAATTAACTTAGAATTTTATACGAAACTGATTTTGTTTTCGGAAATAAGAACGGGTCTGGGTTCGGGATAAAACCAAAAATCTAATTATTTTATTTTAAAAATACTTTTCATAAATTCACTAATTAATTAATAATAATATTATTTTAGCAAAATTTTATTTAACAACACAATTATAATTTAAATATGCAATCTAAATTTTACAGGTTTCACAACTTTACAGCTTATGTATACATACGAGGGTTCCATACATTGGAGTATACTTCGTATGTATGCAGCTAGCATGTCTACGTACTTAGTCCTTAGTATTTTGGGACTAGGCGTTACAGATCGAAAGTCGTAGAGCACCAGAATTGCTTGGACAAATTTCTTGAAACCTTCTTGTGAGCTTGAATTTTTTTTGGATGGAATGAATTATTTGTGTTTGAAAAATGTGATTCATGACATATTTATAAGATTTTTTTAAAAGCCAAATTACCCCTACCCTTCGAATAGAGTTGTTGTAAAGGTTTTTTGGTCATTTTTGACAAAATAACCAAAATACCCCCAAAAATGGCCAAATAGTGGGGGCATTTTGGTAAATGGGGGCCCAAACGGTTTTAAAAAATTCAAAAAAAGTAAAATCTGGTTAACCCATATCACTTTCGTTTTTCGTTATACGTATTCTCGTTATACGTATACGGATTTCTAACATTTGTCAGGTGACCCGTATTTGACTTGTCTTGCTTAGCCTAGTCTTGGTTTAACCTTGACTTGGTTTGGTTCACCTTGGTTCAACTTGGCTTGACTTGGCTTGGTTTTGTTTGGTTTGGGTTGAGATGAGAGGGTTGATATATATACCAAACTCCTCTCTCTCTCCCCTCCATAAATTTTATTTACTTCTTCTTCTTCATTTACTCCTCCCACCTACTAAGCCCTAGGCAAGTGCAACTTCCTTCATGATGGATCTCAAATTTTATTGTTCCACTGTCTTCCTTGTTTGATTCTAAGCCTCTTTAGAGCTTAGAGTTTTTGGTTTTGATGTTTACATTTTTATAGATCTAAGTTTATAGTTTTCTCGATTTTTCTTGGTTTTGATCACTTAAAATTTGTTATTTGAAATCTAAGAGTTCCATGTTGTGAGGAATTTCATTCTACCCAATTTTGGCCTTTGAACCGCTTGATTTCGACTTTGTATGAGAAAGTTATAACATTTTTGTGTTAATGGGTTCCCACACATCTTTGGTGCTGCTGGAATAATGAACAGTGTCGCATGTCCGTGCGCCGTGGGCAGTTTTGTCGACACGTGCTATGTGTTTCACACGCCGCGTGCCTGCGTGCCGTGCTCTCTTGCTCTGGGTGCCGCGCATCCGCGTGCTGTGCGTTTCGTGCGTCGCACGCCCGTACGGTTCTTTCATCGTGCACTTGCGTGCCGTGCTCTCGTACCTCGCGTGCCATGCATTTGTACGCTACGTATTTTGTGTGTCGTGCGCCTGCACGATTCGTTCGTCGCACGCCGGCGTACCGTGCTCTCGTACCCCGTATGCCATGCATCCATGCGTTGTACGTTTTGTGCGCTGTGCGCCTGCATGTTTCGTTAGTCGCGGGCCTGCGGGCCGTGCTCTCGCGCCCCACGTACCGTTTATTGGGCGCCTGCACATTTTGCGATCGTGTGCCTGCACGATTTGTTCGTCGCACGCCTGCACGTCGTGCTCTTGCGTTCCGCGTGCTGTGCATCCACGCGTTGCACATTTTACGGACGTGCGCCTGTTCGATTCATTTGTCGCGTACCTGCGCACCGTGCTCTCGCGTCCCGCGCGCCGTAGCCAATTTTGTCCTCGTGCATGCGCGAATGACTATTTTTGCATGTTTAAGCTATTTTTTAGCTAGAAACTTAAAAACACGAAACATAAAAGTTGTATATCGTTGCCTTGGCTTCAAGAATCTTTATGTCTTACTTTAATTAGAGTTCATATGAGACTGATAGTTTTAATCACAGTTCTCGATCTTCTTTGCATGCTTTCTACTTGGCCTAAATTGCAACGACCCGACTTAAGAACTTGGTAATCTGAGCTAGTAATGTCACGACCCGTACCCGTTTTTAGGGATACGAGTGCGTGTCCAAGCCAGCCTACGCCGCAGAGTCGACGGTAGAACGCTGTCAAGCCCACAATAAATAAATGCTCAAAATAAACTTTATTGCTCATTCACATTTCTAATAGATTACAACATTTACAAGAATTATATTCAAAGAAAATATAATGTTCTTACATATTTGAAATGATTACAACACAACTATCTAATCTCTAGGTTTGGCTTGCAAATACACCCGAATCTTCCAATGCTAAAGAAGCCACGGCTAACCTGAAAAATATTGGTTTCCAGTCAGGAATGGAACAAGCACACAAACCGACGGCAATGCGAAAACACAATAGAATTCACAAGACATGAAAATAACATATGTGAAATGAAACTAGAAAATAACTGATGTCATGGCATGTCTAGAAAGTAAGTAGGTAACTTTATAACATGATGTATCAACTGAAGAAAACATGTAAATGGAGTGACATGGTAAGTGGAGAAGAAAACAAAGAAAAACAAAGAAAAGACAACTATCTATGTGTTTTGAAAAGTTAGACATGTGAACGGCTAGGGGGTAAATCAGGCACCCTGCACGTGTCGTGTGCAGCTGCTATTCTCCACGAAAGACACGGGGGATAGTTCTGGGTAGTCCACATGTCTACTAAGATATTTTTCCTCCCGACTAGTACTCATGGACTCGAACAAGTCACGAAACACGAAAACACGACAATCATGAAATATAGTATGTAGAGGTCCATGACACTAATTCGTGTAACAATGTGTCAACAAGCAAGAGAGCATATGTAAAAACATGAAATGGAAAGACTACTATGAATCGAAAGCAATCAGAAAGTGCACTTGCCTGTGATCCTTTGCTGGTGGAACTGATACTCACGTTGGGTCCAGGGTAGTCCAATTTTCTAGGGTTTATGTAAAGAATCCCGAGATCGCAAGGAATATAGGAAGAATGATCAGTCACGATTAAGATTTAATCTAAGAGGAAATTTTTATCTAAGGACAAGTTACTCCTTTTAATACCAATATATATATATATATATATATACACACACACACACACACACACACACACATATCTTTAGATAAATTATTTAGAAAACATATCTAGTAATATAGGTATTTCAAAACTCTGTTTAGGAACTTTATTGAAAATCCATTAATAATATAGGTCAAAATAATATTTGTAGAGTAGTTATAAATTAACTTAGAAATTATAGAAAATCCTTAAAAGATTATTCAGATCCAAAACTACGTTTATTATTTAGAAAGTACCTTTGGAAACATACAAACTCGTTTAAGAAAAACTTTAATATATTACTCATAAAAAAGTCTTAGTAATTTTTGAAAGTATTATCCAAATTAAAGCCCAATGAAACCTAGTCCAATATATATATATATATATATATATATATATATATATATATATATATATATATATATATATATATATACCTATACTTGTAAATACATAAATGGTATGCACATACTATTATACATATAGATATACCTATTGGCCCAAAATCCAATCTTATTTAGAAAACCCAAACTATTTAACTATTTATATAAAATAAAACTTAATTTATTTATACATATATATACATATATCATCCCAGCTTGAAGTTTACCAAAATGTAGCCAGTGGCCTTAAGCCTGCTGGCCCGACTAATCCACAAAAGTTCCTAAGTGAAATCAAGGCCCAGTTATATATATATATATATATATATATATATATATATATATATATATATATATATATATTACACCTTAAAATATCTATGTAACCATATAAGTTCAGATCATATGCATTACAGTATATATATACATCATATAAACCATTATATAATAAGATGGGTACATTTACATACACCATGCGTAAAGCATGTTTGCATGGATATAACCCTAAAAAAATTGCTTAATATCAAAAAAAACAAAGAAGGAAAATGGAGGGAGGACGTATGAGTTATTATACCTATCCATAGTAAGCACTGATGCCAGAGCTTAGGTTGACATGCGAACCATTTGTGAATGAACTCAAGTGGAGAAGCTCGTTCATGCTAGGTCAGGACTCACGTGCGCCAAACGAACTATCTGGGAATGGCAGCATTGTGTAGGAAGTTGAGGGCTCGCAGAACTTCCGGAGGCTCGACAAGACGGAGGCAACAGGGCCGCACGACGAAGCAGCAGGTTCACGCGGTAGATATGTGAGGAGGGGTCGCTCGGTTGTTGTTGGTTACACCCAACGACTGGCCGTGTCGAGGCCAAGGGTCGACCGACAACCGCGAGGCGTTGGCGATTGTCATCGAGTGCCGTGGCATCCATGAGGATTGGTGCTCGTGGGAACTCGGCGACCGGTCCGGTTCGACGCTAGGTCGTAGGCGACAGTCGGAGGCGGATGTGGTGCGATGGTTTGGAACGACGAGACGAGAGGAGCCCGATGAAGAATGGGAATGGAGGGACTGAAGAAGAAGCATACTCGTTGTTGTGTAGGAGAAAGGGCATGTAGAGGTAGAATGATATAGTGAGAATGAGGAAGTCGGAATGTAAACTATTGCGGCTAGGGTTCTGCTACTAGGAATTGTGCATTATATAGGGAAGAGGTGAGGAGAATGGGTTTTGCATAGGGTCGGGTGGGTATCGAGTTTGCGGGCTCAATATTTAAAAGTAGGCAAAAATGGTATTAAGAAGGGAATAAAATAATTATTTGGACATGGAGGACTGTGCCGGCCTGCTATAGCCCGCCGTAGGCTAAGTTTTATAACTGTCAGATCTTTGAGAGGGAAGATTGGGTTTGGTTGGTACTTGTTTTTTTTTTTAAATTGGTGGAGGATTTCATGGAGTAGTTTGTGCTAGGGAAAATAGATAGGAATATGCATTGGCTTGGCATCAACAAGCATTTGGGCTGGGCTTAGGCTCAAACAATAAATGTTTTAGAAAAATACTAATATTTATTGATTAAAAAAACTAAAACTATTATCTATATCAATTAAATTATCATCCTAGTAATTTGAATTTAACAATATCATCAAGGTAATATATTTTTGTTAATCCAAATCTTTATTTAAAATAAATTACCATTCCAGGATATTACTAAGTAAATCGCATCATATAATTCCAAAATCGAAATCAAATAATTCGGTTATCATTATAATAGAGAATAATATATAACGTAAAGCTTAATTTGAAGATCAATAGGCTCTCCTTTTATTATTGAAACTACTTATGACTTCCAAAAATTTTGTTTGAAACAAATTTAATAAGGACCAAAATAATAACCAACATCTTGCCAAAAATAAAATAAAATATTTACAACCTTCGAAATCGTTTTTCGAAGTCAATAATGAATATCCAAAAGCTGATAACCAAATAATGTAAATAATAAAAATTCAAGAAATATTTTTACCAAAACTATATTCATTATCCTTGAACATAATAGTCTTTTAGAAATACAAAAATAATAGTACACACTTCAGAGGGAACTTGTTTCCAAAATACGACTTCAAAAAAATATATAGAATAACTAAAATAAAATGAAAATTGAAAAAATTTGGGAAGAGGGGTTACAAGTAACTTCCATGAACATGATAATATGATACCCTCTTGATAATCTTGATTGTGGCCCATCGAGGCGTACTCCTGACAAGTATTCTTAACATGATAAGTAATCCTGACATGTGTAATCTTGATCGCTGTTGCGACAACCAATCCTGACTTGCTAAGTGTAACTCCTGTCTTTACTCCGTGGTTGATTTTCCTGATTGTGCCTGAACAAGCTACTTGTCTCGTCTTGCATCATGTCTAGGACATGAATTCCTGGTTACCACGGTCAGAGATTCATAATGAATCTGACTAGGTTAACGACTAGATTGATCAAGTAGTTCATATAGAGAGATTTCCCAGTTATAGGTGATCCCGTTATCCCGGCCACACCTATGGACTTGCAGCCTGCCGTCGAGTAGAACGCATTTCCAGCACACTGTCATGTGTTGCACTCTAAGTCACCAAATAATTTTCTTAATTCTTGATAAACTCTTGTAACTCTACCAAGATAACCTGGATAGTCTGCAGGGCTTGTGACTGCGGGAACATCTCAACTGCATCTTGTTAGTAACTAGGGCTGTGTTAACCCTAGTTAACTAAAGATAGCAAGCCGTAGGACTTGATTGGCCATGCCTGAATGATTGTCTCATGATTAACTTAGAAATTATTGTGGACACACACAAAAAAGAAGAAGAAACATTGTCTTTTCTTATTGGCGCAAGGCACCACAAATCGAGTACGCCTGAGAGATCCTGCGCTGAGGATCCCCGAGTACAAAAAGAATTCTGGGGAATGGAACGATGGAGATCGAGTGGCAGTTGCTCCTTTACTCCGTTGACACTCCGATTACAAAAGTGGAAAAAACCTAAGAAAATTGCTAACTCTCGGCTCGCTGGCAAGAAGTGCAGCAATTTGGCTCTTAAAAATGCTCTCCGTTCTGTGTTTGGAAGAGGTATGAGACCCCTTTTTATAGTCGTTCTTGTGCTCAAATGATGTTATGCGCCCACATGAGAAAACACACTGGTTTTCATGTGGGCGCACAGTCCTGCTTTGGGCGCATAGGGTATAGGCGCATACAGCATACGTGATCGGGGGTTGATTGTGGTATTGACGTGGCCGTATGCTTTGGTGCACGGCTGCTCGTGGAGACTAACGTGGCCGTATGCTTCGGTACATGATTGATCGTGGGTTTGACCGAGTCAGGGGCTGTTCTGGCTTGGGCGTATAGCCTGAAACAGAGCTATGCGCCCCCTTCTGGAGTAGCCTAGAGTGGGTGCATGGGCGCATAACTCACTCTGGAGACTTGGGTGCATAGGACCTCACTGGTGGCTTAGGCACATATGACTTCACTTAGTGACTTGGGCGCATATGGCCATATGTCTTCCCTGGCTTGGGCGCATGGTTGTCAAGTCTGCCGAAATTTTCATGCTTCTACAAGACCCCCTTCAAAGCTTTTGATACTTGAACAAGTTCGAAGTACTTTGAAAGAAGCATGGACCATCTTCTCGTGATGCAGTGGGCACATAGCATAGCTCTCCCTTTCGGCGGCGCATAGAGTTTGGCCTGTCTGTCAAAGAGATGGATGTTGAGATCTTCCTCGAAAATCTGAACTGACAGATTCATCGGGGTAGAATTTGAAGAGGTCCATCCTTTATGCGTTATCCATGTCAGCACGTGGCAGTCGCATAATGTGCAAGAGACTGGGTCTTCACGTGGGTACATAAGTCGTAGTGGGCGCATAATGCGCAGTGGGCGCATAGGCGCATAGGAGTAGTGGGCGCATATGGTATGGCCCATGCCTATAAATAGGCTTTGAAGAGAGAGAAAATTTATTATTCTTATTTTTCTTAGAACTTTTAAAAGACTTTTCATCTCCTCTCTGTACGAACCATGTCTCCTAAGGCCGCCAAAAAATCTACGAAGGGTAAGGGGCTGCACCGAGTGGCTCTCCTCCTGCAACAGCGTCCTCGCCAGTTCAAGACCCGATCCTGGGTGAGGCTATGCCTCAAAACAAAGTCTTGAGCGTTAATTTGCGACGCTCAGAGTTTTCCTCTGCCTGGGCGCATGCGCCCAAGGCAACATGCTTCTGTGAGCATTCTTATGCGCCCACAGAAGCATGCGCCAAAACTGCGGTGTATTATGCGCCCACATTGTAACTATATGTTATGCGCCCACATGCTACTATATGTTATGCGCCCACAGGCTATTTTGGGTACATAACCCTTTGGGCGCATAGCCCTTTGGGGCCTTGGGCGTATAAGATTCCCCCAGCACTTAGTTTTTCCTACAGATTCTGAGTCTGACTTTCTCTTCTGTCCTTACAGTTAACATATTTGTTCCAGAGCTTGGTGGAAGCCCTTTCGGCTCTGCTTGCCAAGTCCTCGGCACAAGCCTCATAACCAACATAGTCAGCAATGTTCAGGCCAAGATCAGTCATGACCAACCTACGGAACGGACGATCGCCATAATTAAACAGGACAAAACCTTTCTGAAGCAGATGATTAACGATGAGAAGCTCTTGCTCGGAGGGACACGTCGTTTGAAGAAGCCATACTTCCTGTTTGGCGACAGTGTAGGATTCGAGGATGACGAGACGATATGTCTAGAAGACCCTCTGGTAGTTAAGTTAAATAACCAAAGCATATGGTTGCCATCGATGAAGCGCCAATACCCTCTATCAGCGTTTACTGATCTGGCTATACAGAGGCCGATGAAATGGGACCTGACCCCTGAACTACATGGGGTTGTTACAGGCAGGATCCAATTCAACTCTGGTGACGAGAAGAAGGACACATTCAAGTGCATCGAGGGTTCCACGTCCTACTCCATAAGGGGCTGCAATCTGGTGTCATAATAAACGATGTCCCGAATGATCTTCACCCCTATGCTGCAGAGACTCTCTCCAACTTGATGCTGTCAAAGAAGGAGTCGTATCCGGGAGGGAAGCTGCGGATGAAAGGTTGGAGACATTCTGTCCCGTTCTGGAGTGACCTTACTGGATGGGTGCTCTCGACTTACGAGGCCATCCTAAAAGCTGCTGGTCTTTTTTGTGCCGTTAAAGCCACCCAATATGGTATTAAGGTTAACTGGCCAATGTTTGTTTCTTTGGCGGAGTTATATAACCTTCACACTTGTACTTTCTTTACTCCGGGTGGGAAGATGGGATTAGCTTTCCATGAGATGCAGGAAGTGTTGAAGCTTCCTGGGGCACGGAGCCGTATGAAGAGTACGTGCCTTGTGATGAGGAGCTCTGAGATCTGAAGAATGAGAACTCTAAGATGATTGATGTATACAAGGAGTTACTCTGCCACCTCATCATCTGTCATAGGATTAACAAGAAAGGGAGGACCGAGGGGGCCAATCCCCACACAAGAGTTTGGACGGGCTACGTCTTCGTTCAAGGAGAAGGAGAGGATCCGGCCTCCTTTTCGATTTTAAAACCTATGACCAAGTCTGAGATAGAAGTCTGAATGGAAGATTATAATACGGCGGATACTGAGGACAATAATGATCCGGAGGGGAAGTCCCCGATCGGCCACAAATTCCGTCAAGATGAATATCCGTTGTCGGAGAAAGCTGTGCTGGCAGCTTTCTTGATGATCTGGCTTCGTGACTGTATAGTCCCTGGGGGTTCAGAGACTATTGAGAGGATGAGCTGGAGCATAATAGCTTCGGCTGTGAAGCTGGCGTTCGGATACCGTCTTGCTTTGCTTCCCGCGATGGTCTGTGCTATTGGACGGGGTTTACGGGACTTTGTTAGAAATGCGGTAACTCCTGATGGCAGAGCCAATTTCACCCAGACCGAACTTTCGTATCATTTCTTGATGGGGTGGCTGCTACTGCATTGTCCCACCCTGATAAACGCTGGGCCAGTGGCGGACTCTTTGGCGGGAGACGCCTATCTTCATAGATTCCGTGATGTGGATTAGGCCGTCACTGGTGTACCCGCTTGCAGAAAGGCTTTAAGCTTCTTGTATAACTATTAGTTCTTCAGGGTATTCCCTCTATCCGGCAGCGGTAGTGCAGGAGATATCTTAGTGGATGAGGGAGTTCATGTCACAAGTTTGACTGTCGGGGTATCTTATTGGCTTCAGTCTATCAGACCGTCGCATCTGGTGCTCAGAAACAGGAACCATGCCTATCTCGAGCCATACCTGCCGAGTCGTTTCGTACGGCAGTTTGGCTACAGCCAGGTCCCACTACCAGAATAAGTCATATTAGCGACGCCAGAACACATTGCTAATATGACAAAATATCGCTAATCGTATTTACCGACGTTTTTAGCGACGTTTTCATGTGGTCGCGGAAAGCCATGTCGGTGACAAGCAAAATGTCGGTAATTGTCGCCATTACCGATGCTTACCGATGTCAATAAATGTCGGTAATTGACCGACGTTCACCGACACCACGTCGGAAAAATGGCAACATCTCAGACGTCGGTCAACGTCGGTGACTTTAGCGACGTATGCTAGTTGTTACCGACGTTCACCGACTCTGTAGACGAGGGAAACTGGGATGCTAAACGTCGGTAGACGTCGCTATACCTGGTGATTTAGCGACGTTTAGCTACGTCGCTAAACGTCGGTAAACGTCGCTAAATTACAAAAAAAAATAAATAAATTACACAATGTCCACATAATCACATTTTCTACCCGCAGTTCAATAAATAACAAAAAAAACCACATGTACATTTTCTTCCTGGGTTTGTTAACCCCTTCGGTGGAACACTCAACACCGGTACATCACAATATACATATGTATCAACGCAAACAAGAGTAAAAGTCTACAAGAGTAAAATATCCAAAGTCGGTAAACGAATATCCAAAGTATACAACCAATATCCACATGAATCCACAACCAATAATGAAAGTCTACACAAACAAATAATCCACAACCAATACTGAAACAACATAAATAAACACTAAAAAACACTACAATCTCGTAAAACAGTCCTAAATTGGACTACTACGGATCTGGAGGAGGAGGGGCACCGCCGCGCCTCAAGGATAGGAACATCTCGTACTTCTTCCGTGAAATCGTCACCGATAAAAAAGGTAGTGACGTCGGTGGAGTCGGAGGTAGTGACGCCGGCGGAGTCGACGATGATGAAGGCGCACCCGGAGGACAATAACGCTCCAATGCTGCTAGTTGCTCGTGGTAGGAATGCATGGTGGTTAACAGTCTCGTACTGCTATCAACCATCGAATCCTGCATCAACGTGAGCCTCTCGCCCATGGACAGCTGTGACGCCTGCAGATCCTTCACGCTGTGCTCTGTCGACGTTCTAATATCAGTGACGCCCCTCTCTGTCCTCTCAGTCACATTCCTGAGCTCCATAATGCTGCGATCGAGCGTATCCAATCGTGCTATAAGTGCAGCATCGTCCGTCTGGTGCTGCTCATGGATCCGTCGTAGCAGCTCATCACGAACAGACTCCACCATCTTCTGGACTCGATCAAACTCCTGGGAGGGCTGTTGTCACGCCCCAGAACCAGAATACTAGAGAGCGGGGGCAGACATAGCCAGCTACGTATATGAAATGGAATCCATCTCGCTATACGGTCACGGCTGCCTAGGATACATGAGGGTTTATCTACAAGCCAACAGTCTCTTAAGGTCATGAACAAGCCTAGTGTCTCAATCATAAGCAAGTAAGTAAATGTTACAAGATGTATGATCATTAAATATACAATAATAAGGCGTCCCAAATATTACATATTTAGCTGATCATGAAGCTAGTCGTTACAAAATGTTAGGACTAGCAAGAGTTTAGTCATACATGATCAACCCTAGGATTTGTCAATCATGTTACAGCCCGTAGGCAGACAGTAAGTAAGTACAATCGAGCTAAACAGGTGCTCGTCGGCTAAACGCCTCAAAAGAATATTTTTACAATAGAGCGGGAGAGCCAAAAATAACCCACTCGTTGCCAGGGTTCCGTCTAGTGGCCACCATCTGGCTGGGAAGTCGGTAGATCCTCTGGAGTTGCTCCAAAATTTGGCCACACAAAACCAGCTGGGTCAGACCCCAGAAAGAGCAAGTGCCACAAAGGAGGCTTCACTTAAGAACTAAAACCAGCAATCAACACAGGAATATAAATACAAATAAAATAACGACTGGAATAAAAGGAAACATATCAGGATGATATACGACGAGATAACCATGGAACTATTCAGATAGCCAGGTTACAACCCGTAAACCAAATAAGGACCGGGGTTGTAACCCTTCGTCTGAACAGGACTTGGAATTCTCACCATCTATCGGTAAAATAAATACAAGCATTCTGGTCATTCAATAATCTGGAACAGGGTCAGGGCAAGACTAGACTGGTTAGACTCCATCCAATCACTTCACGGCCAAGCAAGAACTACGGCTTGATACTTTAACTAACTAGGGTTGTCACAAGCCTAATTACTAACAAGATGCAGTGAGATTATTCCACAGCCACAAGCCCTGCAGACCATCCAGGTCACCCAGGTCGAGAGATTAGGGTTGAATTCAGGTGGGTACATCGTCCAGGAAACGTATGTACCCTTAAGTAGCTTGAAGGGTGCAACATATGACAGTGTGCTGGAAATGTGCCCTACTCGACGGCAGGCTACAGATCCCAAGCGCGCCCAGGTAACGGGATTGCCTGTAGCTGGGAAATCTCTTCATGACTAATGTATTAATCTAGTTGTTAGCCTTAGTCCATTTTGGTAGGTACTCCTGACCGTGGTACTCAGGAGTCCCCGTCCTAGACATGATGCAAGACAGGACTGGTTTATTTATACAAGCACAATCGCCCACGGTGTCCAGGTTATTTATACAGGTCATGTCGTGTCAGGTAGCCGTCGCAACAGCTTATCAAGGTATCACATGTCAGGTTATCAGGTCAAGTGTACTTGTCAGGAGTGCGCCACGATGGGCCACTATCAGGTCATGTCAGGTTACTCATGTCAGGAGTGCACCACTATGGGTCACTATCAGGTCATGCTCAATTGTCAATTCCAAACATATCAAGCAAATTCGCAATTATCAAGTTCAGGACAAAAGGCGTAAGGATATAAAATGGACGTTAAATATCTAATAAAATATCAATATACAGGGCTATAGAAGATCAAGGGTAATCAGGCTACACTCAAGCCAGGCTACGCTCAGGCTAGCGTACGCTCAGGTCTGCATACCAAAGGATCCATACACTTCCAATGGGAAGCGTACGCAAGGGTCAGCGTACACAAGGGCACGCTCAAGCTACAGGTCAGCGTATCAAGGCTAGCATACGCTCGCTAAAGAGCAGCGTACGAAGGCTAGCGTACGCTCGCTAGAGAGCAGCGTACGAAGGCTAGCGTACGCTCGCTAGAGAGCAGCGTACAAAGGCTAGCGTACGCTCGCTAGAGAGCAGCGTACGAAGGCTAGCGTACGCTCGCTAAAGAGCAGCGTACGAAGGCTAGCGTACGCTCGCTAGAGAGCAGCGTACGAAGGCTAGCATACGCTCGCTAAAGAGCAGCGTATACAAGTCAGCGTACGCTCGCTAAAGAGCAGCGTACAGCTCAGCGGCATAAGCTAAAAAGCTAGCTCACTGTTCACTGTCTTCTCCAAATGGCAAGAACAGCAAGAACTCTAAAGTTGAATCTAAGCTTCAATTGTCCAAATCTTGGTCAAAACAAGTCTGAATCCAACTTTCCAAAGGTCAAAATTGGGTAGAATGAAATTCTCTAAAACATGGAACCATCAAAACTTGAAAACAAGCAAGTTTAATAGATCAAAACCACCAAAATCTGAAAGTAGCAAAACTCTAAATCTACAAGAATTAAAGCCTCAAAATAAAAAATGACAAGTTCTAATGTGGTTTAGAATCATGAGGAGAAGCTAATGAAACCATCAAAAGGAGTTCTCTTGTGGAAGCAAGTTGTACTTGCCTATGGTGTTCTTGGTTGGTGGAGAAGAGTAATGGTAGGGGAAGGAGAAGTAAATGAGAATTATGGAGGAGAGAGAAGGTTGGTGGGGGATAATAAAGAGGGGGTTGTGGTGGAAATAAAGGAGAAGCATAGGCTAAGGTGTTCCACCCTTGGCCCATGATGAACCAAGCATTGGGCCGGCCGAACCAAGCCAACCCAAACCGAGAGTTAAACAAGCCAAGCCAAACCAAGGAGATATACAATACAAGATAAAATACATATACGTATTCCAAATACGTAATACGAACAACAGGCATTACAACTCTATCCACCTTAAAAGAATTCCGTCATCGGAATTTAATTAAGAGGCTAGAGGACTGTGTCGCAACTAGGGCGCCATAGGATCCCGTACCGTAGTACGTACCCCCGTGGAGACCACCAGCGGCGGTCACCCACAGCTCGTCCTCCGACGAAACTGGAGCGGGCTGCGAGGAAGTATCGGCCTCTCCCGCAGCATGTGCACTAGCAGCCGCCCGCTCCTTAAGCCGTTGAAACTCGGCCTAGAAAGCATGGATACTCTATAACTTCTAATGTCTAATGTACTTATTATTACTACTACATGGATATCTATTTGCATGCATATTTACTAAGTTATATCAAAACTAACACGAAGTATTAAAATTAATAAATAGAATTGTAATACTTACATAGGCCTGCTCCGCCCTCTCGTCAATAAGCTTTCCGTCCTTCCGATGTGTGGCCAGGAAGACAGTCACCATATTGGCGTCATCACCCCTCCTTACCTGTAATTAAATATATCACCTTTTACTAATTTATCGAACTTGTATTAAAATAATATTTCTGAAATAAAAAGACATACCAAACGTCGAAAATGTTCCGTCATCAAAATCGACCCACCGCACCACTTTAACCCCTGCTTCCTATCCACCTTGGCCTTCTCAGACTTTTCCTTGTACATTGGCTCGTCGAATCGAGCCTTCATCGCAGTCCACTGCTTAGGAGTGATCCAACCTTGGATCGACTTTCCGACAGGATCACTAGTCTTCTGATCATTAGTAGCGTCGCAGATCAGCTTAGCAGCGACGACATGAAACATCCCCTCGATCATCTCGGTCCGGTACGGTGGATAGAAAAACATATCCTAGAAGAGTGCAAACCAAATATTTATCAGTTATATATAATATGCAAAAATTATATGATTCATGTTAAAATCAAATATATTTTAACCTTGAAACGCGCAAACTAGTAGGCCTACCTCTCGTCCGGAGCTTCAGAGTAGTTTATCCAAGGACCACCATAATTTGTCCTCAAGAACTGGCCTAGGCATCTCTGTACCGACGGGGGACGATATCTATACAAACATATTATATTCATGAGAAAAGTTAATTTATGATAAACACAGAAAAAAATGATAAACCAAAAAACTTACTTTGTATCGTCGGCCCAGATCTCCGTCCTCGTCTCCTCCGGAGGTGCACATGCATCATCTGCCTGATACTGGTCGATCGTTGACTCAGCCTCCTCCATCTGCTCATCTGTCTCCATCATCATATCAGCAGGAGGAACGCTAGACGACGGAGCAGTCTCAGGCCTAGAACTACTCGTCCTAGGAGATATGCCACGTAGCATCGGGGCAGCCGAAGGTACTGTCCGATACACAGGAGTACTGGACGACGAGGATCCAAAGCCGATACCAGTAGGAGGTACCGAAGGAGTACCCTGTCCTCTGCCAGTACCAGTACCCCGTGCCCCATGTCGGGACATACGGAACGATCCGCGACGACGTGTCATACCTGATAACAACATAGGATGAGATACAACAAATAATAGTACATTAAAAATATGAAAGTACAACAAAGATAAAATAATAACCAAGACAACATATGATGATACATTTTACAAGAAACATCTAAGTCTAGATAGTATATTCTACAAGAAACATCTAAGTTTAGATAGTACATTCTACAAGAAACATCTATGTCCAGATAGTACATTCTAAAAGAAACATCTAAAAAATGAAAGTACATCTCTCTCAATCATCTTCAGAATATTTATCTTGTTCGTCTTCCTCGACCTCATTTTCCTCTTTCTCCTCCTCCTCATCTTCAGTTTCATCTTCGCTTTCGTCGACTTCGTCTTCCTCTTCGAATAATTCTACATTTTCTACATTAGTCGTGTAATGCATAACTCCCGTGGAGTCCACATAAACAATATTGGTTACAAGAGGTAGCTCGTCCTCCTGATAAGCTTTTTCGTTAACATCAAAAGTATTTCTAGCTTTAGTCTTGGAAATTGCTAATTGATGGGGCGCGTGCCTGGATGTATTACAATGCCGGATGCACGGGGGCAATCTTCACTCTGCCCTCAGATAAGCCTGAGACCCACCTGTGCTATGCTGCCACCAAATTTTATGTTCAGATCAATACATTTTATCCCTGGTATGATCGTGAACAGAGCTTGATATTAGGGACTCGATTTGGCCCCCTTTCTGTGACACGTGCCCAAAAGGCACCAAAGGGCTGTAAGAAGGAGAGTACTGCTCCAACTGTGAAGCCAACCGCGGTACCACAACCGAAAGCTATCCTTAGGGAGCCAGCAGTGCCTCCAAAGAAGGAAACGAAAGATGATGATTCTGCTCCTCTCAACCCTCCTCAGAAGAGGAAAGCTCCAACTGAATTGGCCTAGGAGCCGACTTTAAAGAGGAAGAAGTAGACTGTCGCCCTAAGGAGAGGCAAGAAAGTGGGTGCTGGCTCTCCTCCCTTGAGAAGGTCTTTCCGACAAACTGGAAGAAGTGGAAGGGCGTCGCGGACCGTTACTGTTCGGGAGGTAGATCCCTTCCTAGACTCTATCGTCGTTCTGGCCAAACCATTAGAGGCTTTATCGCCCTTGTGTTTGTCCTTTACACAGGACCCTGAAGTTGTAGCTGAGGCAGGTTCCTGCTCGTCTGAGGAAGTGGACGTGACAACAACGTCCCCTTCTTGTCCTCGGTTGGCAGACAACGTTCAGCCGTCCCTAGTCAAGGAGGTTGATTCAAAGGATGATCAGGGTGAATACCCGGATTATGGTGGAGACCAGAGAGCCAGTCCTTCTTTCGATATCTCCTTGGGGACGATGTCTGAAATTGGGGAAATACTAAAAGAGTTGGACAAGAATCAAGTCCAATCGGCTCATCCTCCTGCGGGTACGTTATCTTTATGCCTCTCTTCGGATGAGATTATTTGACTTCGATTTTGCGTGCTTTTCGTTAGGCTGACCACGATTGTATGTTCCCTAGTAGACAAGGAGAAGGAATTGCTTGTAAAGATAAACCCAGGCATTGGGAGAGAAACAAAGGTTGTCCCCGACTCCTCTAAATTGCTGGTGCGGAGGGATCCGTTAGTGAGCCGGCATCGACTGCAGAAGAAGAGGTTGAATAGCCTACTGAGGGGGTTGTTGCTGAATCTGCTCCCGGTCCAGCTGAGACCATGGAAGATACCCGGCCTGATGCTGCTCAAGGCCTTGATATTGATCTTTTGAACAGTCTGGACCTGCTCTCGGTTTTCCTGAAGCCAAGATGGATGGCTTAGCCTAGGCTGGCACTAAGCATGCCGAAGGTACGAAATTATAGTTCTTTTGCACTCCCTTTTCTGGTTACAGAAGCATATATTATTTTTTTACCAGGTTCAACTTCTTGTTAGGCATCTCTTCCTGGAGCGGAAGAGCTTCATCAAGCATCCTTCCCGATGACCTCTACTGAAGACGACGAGATAGCCCAGGAAGTCGTCAAAGCTTTCTATTCTGTTCTGAAAGTAAAGCTTCCTGGAGTCCTGAATTAGAATGTCGCCTTTGGCCCTATGAAGGCTGTTCTTGAGTGCTAAGTGGCGGCCCTTGAGAGCATCATCGGCTATAAAGAGCGGGCTAATGCTCTAAGGAAGGTTCTGAATGATTTGGAGGGTCAGGTGGCCAAATTTTGGGATGCCAAACAGCGGAGCCCAATGTCGCTGTTCCAGACAGAAGACGAGGCTTTGGTCGTGGCTCTCGCAGAGGAGGAGGCTACTTTCCAAGCAAGGAATGATGCCCTTGCTCAAGAAATCTGTGAGTTGTTTAACCAGTATAAGCAGTTCAATGCTGCGAGTGAGGCACGTGCTGCTTCGAAGAATAAGCTGGCTATGTAGATTACGGAGAAGTATAATCACATTACGCAGATCCAAAGCAAGATTGCTCAACTGGAGGCCAGCTTGAGGACAACGACGTATGAGTAGGAGGACTATTTGGCTCAGGCTGCCACGACTGCCATAACTTCTGACCACTTAAAAGAACAACTGGTGAAGTTGGAAGGAGTGCACATGAACCTGATCCCCTTCCAGGATAAAGCTGCTCGTCAAGAAGAGTCTTGCCATCGAGCTACCGCGAAGTCCGAAGCCGAACTTGCGGCTCTGAGGGATAATATCAATCGAATAATTGTTTCTCTTTTATCCGTCAAGGCTCTGTATATTTTTCTCCATTTTTGTTAGACGTTTAAAGAATAAAGAATCTTTTTGGCTTTCAAGAATGAAGTTTTGTGAAATATTCGAGCTAGAGGTAATGTGGACGTAGTAAGGATATTTGTGGTAGATATTTTGCTGGAGAATTTGATGTGGACCTATTATCCATTTTATATTCAGGTTTTTTGAATATAGATAATAAGTTGAAAGGAGCTCTAATAGAGGTAATATGGAAGTAATAGCAGAGGATGTTCTACATCTGACCATAGGTAATATGGACATGTAAAGATATATAACATTGGGTAGGAATGGATAATTCAGAGGTAATATGGACGTGATTATCCTTGATGAATGCTTTGCTCAGAGGTTATATGGACATGGCAAAACGTTTCTTAATAATTCTATTAGAGAAATAATTATCGAAAAGCAATTCAGAGGTAATAGGGACGTGACTTGTTTTCGTCAAACCGAGTTTGAGCAGAGTCAAAAACGGGAATGATTCCACTGGAAAATCCTTTTAGAGGACCCATTATCCATGGCGTATTCAAGACTCTTAAAATAAGGATAATAGTTAGATAATTTTTCGAATCACATAAACATTATACTGTACATTTACATGACTGAACATATGTGAACATCGTTTACAAAAGGTTACACATAATATTTCTTCAGAAACTTGTCGTTGATAGGCATCATGAGCAAGTCGCCATCAGGCTTGGTTAGTCGGTACGTACTGTTAGAATACACTGATTCTATAATGAAAGGATATTCCCATTTAGGCTAGAATTTTTCTTTTGTCTTGTGCGTCATGACCATTGGTCTTCTCACTGCTAAGACTAGATCACCAACTTGGAAGATTCTTTCTTTCACCTTTTTATTGAAGGCTCTGGAAAGGCGTGCTTGGTATAGCTTAATGTGCTGCTGAGCTAACAAACGTTTTTCGTCTAGTGCTTTGAGCTCCTGAAGTCGCAGACAGTAGCTTTCTTCGGTAGTCAACTCACTAGCTAAGGCTACTCGAAGAGAAGGAATCTGGATTTCTAGGAGAAGAACTGCTTCGCTCCCAAAAACCAGAGAGAATGGCGTACTGCCTGTTGGAGTCCGAACCGTTGTACGATAGGCCCAGAGACATTTACCGAGCTTCTCATTCCAATCGCGCTTATTTGAAGCCACGAACTTTTTGAGAAGTTTAATGATAGTTTTATTGAAGGCTTCTGCAAACCCATTAGCCGCTGGATTGTAGGTAGTAGAGGCTATATTCTGGATTCGATTCTTATCGCAGAACCGATAGAATGCATGGCTTGCAAATTATGGACCATTATCATGGATGATCCTGCGAGGTAAGTCGAAGCGATAGATAATGTGATGTTTGATGAAAATGATCACGTTCGACCTCTTCACTTCGGTGAGTGGTATAACTTTTGCTCATTTGGAGAAGTAATCGATTATAGATAGGATAAACCGATGTCCTCTGGAAGATGGCAGGCTGATTGGGCCTATGACGTCTATATCCTAGGCTTCAAAAGGCTAAAATACTGCCGTCGGGTGTAGAAACTCCAAAATTGATGAATGAAGTCAGCGTGGAACTGACAAGACCTACACTTCTTTGTATATTCAACAACATCTGCTATCGTCGTGGGCCAATAATAATCCATTCGTTTGAGGCGATCTTATAATTTGGGGCCTGGTTGATGTACACCACAAACTCCATCGTGAGCCTTCCGGAGTGCATGTTTGGCTTCTGTGTCTGATAAACATCATAACAGTAGCCCGTCATAAGAGCGTTGGTACAGCATATTCGTAGCTGTGTCGTAGTAAAATCTAAGCGATCGCCTTTGGATAGACACTGCTTCTTTTGGGTCCTCAGGAAGGATTCCATAGATGGCGTAGTCTATGAAAGGAAATCTCCAGTCTTTAACGTTGACGTTTGTTTTCGTTGTATAACTGTGGTGAATATGCAAGACATCTTTCACACAGAATAGTTCTCGACCAAAAACTGTGATCGACTGCTGAGTATTGGTAGGAACGGTCAGGAAGACTGCGAGCCCGGCTAAAGCGTCAGCTTCTATATTCTGTAGTCGAGGCACGTGCTCGATGAAGAATCCAGCAAAAGTAGATGCCAACTCGATTGTCGCTTTGTGATAGGGGATGAGATCTTCGTGACGAACTTCATAATCCTCTCGGACCTGACTAACTATTAGCTTAGAATCACCGTAAGCTTCTAGATAGTCAACTCTCAGTTGTTTTGCCAGTTGCAGGCCGATCAATAGGGCATTATATTTGGCCACGTTGTTGGTGCAAGATTCTACGAGAGAATATGCACGATGTATAACCAGATGGTCAGGTGATACAAGCACGACGCTTACTCCGGCCACAATTTTTTCTTTAGGTCCTGTTCTTGATGCACCGTCAAAGAACATTCGCCAAATAGGGATTTCTTCAGTTGCGGTATTAGACTTCACTATTTCATCGAAGATTTTGTCGTAGAGTTTAGAAGATTCTGGCACCGGATGAGCTGCTAGGAAATCAGCTAACGCTTGGCCTTTTACTGCCTTCTGAGAAACGAACAACATATCATATGGAGTCAACAACATTGCCCATGTAGCTGAACGGGAATTAAGAGAACCTAGTTTAGTCATGAGTATTCTCAGAGGATTGACTTTAGATATGATATGGATACTCTGTCCAGACACATAGTGGTGTGTCTTCTGGATAGCAAATACCAGTGCAAGGCATTCCTTTTCCACAGGTGTGTATCTGTGCTCGGCACCCACCATTGTACGGCTGAGGTAGTAGATTGTTTGTTTATGGTCGCCTTCATTCTTCTGAGCTAATAGGGCACCAAGGGAATGGTCCACAGCACGGACATATAGTAAGAAGGGCTTCCCTATTATTGGAGCTACCAATACTAGAGGGCTTGTGAGATACTTCTTGATGTCGTCGAATGCGCGTTGACATTATTCAGTCCAGACGAAAGATACGCCTTTCTTCATGAGCTGAGTAAACGGTTGACACCTTCCAGAAAGGTTCAAAATGAATCGTCTGATGTAGGCTAGCCTTCCTTGAAGTCCGTGTAGCTCTTTGAGATTTCTTGGGGGATGCATATCGAGGATAGCCTTCACTTTCTTCGAGTCAAGATGTATACCCTTTGAAGTGATAATAAAACCAAGGAACTTGCCACTGGAGACTCCCAAAAAAGACTTGGTTGGATTCATCTTGAGTTGGTGTGCACGCATTAGTTCGAACACCGTTCTAATGTCTTGGAGTTAGTTGCCCTTGAGACAAATTTTAACTCCGATATCGTCTACATAGCATTCCACAGTTTTACGCAAATGATCGTGAAAAATTGTATTCATAGCTCGCTGGTATGTCGTTCCTGTATTTTTTAATCCGAAGGGCATCACCGTATAGCAATATACCCCCAATGGTGTTCGAAATGATGTGTGCTTGTCATCGTCGGGGAACATCTTGATCTGGTTGTAGCCTGAGAATCCATCCATGAAGGACATCTGCTCGAAGCCGCAAGTATTGTCGATCATTACGTCGGTGATCGGTAGAGGGAACTCATCTTTCGGCCATGCAGAGTTCAAATCACGGTAATCGATACATACTCAAACTTTACTGTTCTTTTTCATGACTGGAACAATGTTAGCGACCGAGTCAGGATATTGTTCTTCACGAATGTATCCACTGGCAATAGGCTTTTTGACTTCATTCTCAATGGCCTCCATGATATCTGGTCAGAATTGTCGTTGCTGCTGCTTCACTGGCTTAGTTTTAGACAAAATATTTAGGCGGTGCATAGCGACTTTAGGGTCCAAGCCTGGCATGTCTTCATAGATCCATGCAAAGACGTCAATGTATTCTTTTATAAGCTATATAAGAGATTGTCGTTCATCGCCAGATAGACTTTTGCTGGTGAAAATTGGTTTCAGCGATTATTTATCTCCTAAATTTACTTGGACGACTTCGTCTTCAATAGGTGGTTCATGTTGTTCGAAACGTAACTCACACCTAGTATCCATCTTTTGAGCCTATTGTTCAAGCTCGATTGATTGGACATCGTCTGCAATTTGGTCAACTGACACCATGTTGACGGACAAAGTTGCTTTGAACATGTCCCCAATGCTGAAATCTAAATCCCAGAGGCAGGAATCAGAAGAATGAGAACAACGATCTGTTTCGGTATCTGATCTTTCAGGAGTTGTTGGAGGAGTGACATAACCCAAACCAACACCATTTTGTTGATAATAGTTCTCGGGTTTGCCGGAAGGAGCAAAGTGACGTATTGGCAACCGTCGTCCCCGACCCTTGGTCGCTTTTTATGTCATATCCCATGCTCTGGATGATATTCTTGGCCTGCCAACTATATCAAAAAAGTTGCATTTTTCCAGAGTCATAGTCAGCTTCGGTGTTGTGATTAGGTGAAGTAGAGTCTAGAACGAACTTTTTTTCACCAATTATTCGACCGAAGATGATTAGTTCTTCAACCTTCTTTCTAGCTGGAACGATGAAGTAGTGGATATCTTCTGGCTAGACTTTCTCTCGCAGATGAGGCATCGTGACCGGCATGCAGAGGTGTGGTCCTATGCTATTCTCTAGAGCGTATATCGTATCTACATACTGGTTTACAGATTGGTAGACATTGGAATAATTCAAAGATAAACCTTTACTAGAAAATATGCAAGTTCTTCTTCAGGGATAACATTATTCGTTGAAGGTACATTATTATGAGTATTGATATACTCATTGAGAGGATCATTATCTGGAAGAGGAGCTACAGTCTTGGCCGAGTTCACCACATAGGGTAACGCTTCAGGATTGGGAGGACAGATTTCAGCAGGTTCCACCCGAGGTGTCTTACGGAGAGTGATGGTCATTGGTTTGACCTTAACAGAGTTCTTCTTTTTGACCTAGATTGTGAAAGGCTTTGGAGTACTTTTTGGAGTAGTACGTCCTTTGCCTCGAACAATCAGGGGACCATCGCTGGAGGATGAACTCGCTTCAGCTTCATCATCAACTTCGTTGCCGTCATCTTTGGAGGGCCGAGATTGGTAAAGTATCGAATCTCCATAGTAGGCTTCAATGCCTTTAAAAGGATCAATATCGGTAAACTCCGTCTTTACGACGCCATCGCTGTTGACGTACTTGAAGCAATGGTGAAGTGTGGAAGGAACGATCATGTTCTCGTATATCCACGGACGTCCCAACAAGACGTTGTAGATACATTAGCGTCGATTACATAGCAAGAAAGCTCCATTCGGAGATCACCAATCTGGCACTTGAGACGGATCTTGCCCAGTGGGTGGCTTCTTCCAGCAATGAAAGCCATGATAGTTGTATTGGTTGCATATAGCTTGTGCAGAGGGATTCCTAGAATTTGGAGCAAACTTCTAGGAATGATACTGAGGGAGGAACCTGGATTGATGTGCATCCGATCCACTTTGCACATCAAAATGAGTAGCTTTGGTGGAGAACTGGTGTTGCAAGCTGCTAGTGTGTACATAGGAATAGAAGTTAACACTTATTTGAGGAGAATCAACTTACCTCCATAAGAAAAAAGTTTTTACTGTCATCCTTCAATTCTGTTCCTGATCTTGGAAAGCAGATATTCATACATTTCTGCGTTTCATTTCCCGACCACAAGTGGACAAGCAAGATAAGTGAGTAGGGTATTAGCGGCCGTGAAACCAGTGATACCTTGCAGCTCTGTCAATCTCTCCGGTGGAAACTTAGGATGCACATATATAGAAGATTTCCTTACATTGATTTGTTGTCCCGAAGCTGCCTCATATCGACCAAGCAAAAAATGTAATGCACGGACAGACCAAACATCTCATGATGAGAAAATCAGTACGTCATTGGCATATACCAAGTGTGTCACTGCTGGAAAACTACTAGGCAAATAAAAATGAGTGAAAGAAGGCTGGGATAATAGTTGTTTGATACCACGTGGGAGTGCTTCTGTGGTAATAACGAATAGTGCTGGCGATAGTGGATTACCTTGACGAATGCCACGAAATCCTTTGAAAAAGTCGAAGGATGCCCCATTGATGATAATCTAGTACCAAACATTGTTATGAGATGACATATAATATTGATCAAATTTTCATTGAACCCAAATCTTGTCACGACCCGTACCCTAGAGTAAGGGCACGAGAAGTGGGTACGTCCAGCCTACGCCGCAGTATCGACGGTAGAACGCTGTCCTAGGTTACTATCTAATCAACAACTCACACAATTATATAATGTACTTGTCAATATCTCAACTCCGAACGAAGGACAAGTATAGATATAAGGAAATCTCAATCACAGTCTAAGTACGATAAGATAACACAGAAGTTTATAACTAAAAACTAAATAACAACATTTATAAACTACTAAATAATAATATCTCAAACAAACTCAAATACAAACTCGTATCTCAAGTTATTACAATTCAAATTCTAAAACATGAAAACTAAACCAAGTCTACTAGCTAGTCTCCTGATCACTCCTGAGTGTCGGGGCCAAAGGTAGCTAAGTCATCTCCTGCTCCAAGGCAAGTAGGGCAAATATCCTCAGGGCAAGCATCTGTAATATTTTCAACAGGTCCAGTCAGGACAGGAACGAGCACATCTCATCTAGAAAACTCAAGTAAATGACAGAGAACTATACAGCAGTTATAGACAGTTGTATTGATGAATATGGCAGTTTATATTTAGGTGATGGTAAGAAAGACAGATGAAGTGCAAGGAAAGAAAATAACTAAACAAGAGAAGAATCATAGCAAATAAGACTGTAAAATAAGATCTAGCTGAACTAGAGTAACATAATGAGTTCAAATGGTACAATATAAGTCGAGTGTGATCCCAATGTGAGTCTAATATAAGATGAGTCGAATGTAATTCTAATCATTATTCTAATAAGGTGAATCGAATAAGGTGATACGAATAAGGTGATACGAATAGTGATTCACATGATGTTCTAATAATGATTCGAATAAATTCTCCAAGTGTGTTTTAAAATACTTAGTTAGACATGTAAACGGCTAAGGGTAAATACGGCACATCACACACCTGGCCGGGTGTGGAATGGCTATCGTTCGAATATTATTCACAGAGGGTGGTTCGAATAGTGGGAATGTTCACATGTCTAATCAAGTATTTCCCCGCCCATCTAATACAAATGAATCCAAAATCCGACACATAAGATGAATACAAGTCCAACCAACAAATAAAGATACGAATAGGTGGTTCGAATAGTGATTCGTATGATGATTCGAATAATAGAGGTAAGACGAGTAAGTATGTGTGTCGTATACATGGATTCAGAAATAACAGTACGTGTTTGTAAAAGAGAATCATATACAGCTAACTAGAACTGAAGTACAGTAATTGACAAATAAATGAGAGAACTATCAGAGAATGTACTCACCTGATATTCTGAAAAGAGTAGTGTAATGTCAGATGTCTGCACCAGAGTCACAATGTCCTAAACAGAGTAATATGAGTCATAATATGTAAAATACAAGAGAATTGAAAGCTACAATGCAAACTACATGATTTCTAGGTCAAACTAGGTCAAAGTCAACTCTAAGTCAAACCTGGTCAACTGTCTAGGTCAAACTAGGTCCAAGTCATACTTGGTCAACTCTGGGTCAACCCAAGTCAACCACACTAGTCAAACTAGGTCAATTGGGTCAAGCCTAAGCCAAACAAGTCTCACTAGGCCTAACCAGCCCATTCTAGCAAGCACACACACTATCTAGGCTATACAAGCCAACAACACAACCACTAGGCATTCAAACCACACACACAGGCTATGAGCCATAGGTATACACCCATAGGCTATGTGCCCTGTATATAGACAATAGGCCATATAGCTATATTATACATAGACCATTACACACCTTCACACATATACATATTTTAATATTAATCTAATTTATATAATAACACACATGTGCACATAGCTAAAATAGGACACATTTATATAGGCTAACCTTTAGGCTTGCCAATCTCATCTAGACTCACACACACTCTCAGAAGTGGCTCACAAGGACACACAGTCACACATAGGCTTATAGGTTCACACACACACACACACACACACACACACACACACACACACACACACACACACACACACATATATATATATATATATATATATATATATATATATATATATATATATATATACAAACTCACACACACAAGCTCACACACTACAAGCCTATGGGTCAATCATGGGCTAATTTTGGGAGTGAGCAAGGACTGGTTTTGGACATCAAAAGGGGACAGCCATATAGCTATATTAACGGGGCAATATTGGACTGTTATGTGGTCCTAAATGGACAGCCATGGGACTGTCATAGCTGGGTTTAGGGGCTGCTTGTAGGCTGTTAAGGACAGGGTAAAATTGCAGGTAGGTAATGAAGTGCATGAAGTATGCATCAGATGCTGGTAATGTGTAAATGCAGATGTCAGTGGTATGTAGATGTTCTGTAGGATATGCAATATGCTTAGCTAAGTGTAATGCTAAGTGAAATGCAGTTGGTTACTTAGGATGCACTGGACAGATGAATAGGTTGCATACTCTGACACATGTGGACTATATGCAGCCTATGCATTGCAGTAATGTAAGACCTATATGCAGGTAATGATATGGTTTGCAGATGAGTGTGCTGTGAGGTATTGTACTGAACAAGAACATATCATATTGTATAGATGGTACATCAATGCAGGAGTGCAATTGGGAGCAGGACAGGGTATTGTGGTGTGGCCAAGTGCTGTTGTCTGAGCCAACATGGTAAGGAATTACTAATCTCAGGTAATTAAACATAGGCAACTGATGGTTATACAAATGAGGTGCAGTGATGCTCCTTACAAGCTCTGATACATGATGTATCAGACTTGTACAGAGATGGTTGGGTCTGTTCAAAGCAATGAGGGGGAGGATGTTCTCAGGAACAAGGCAGACAGGTTAAAGGCAGTGTGTGTAGCATGAGTGAGCCAATGTGTCAATTGGTGTCACAGATGTTTTGGGTGTCAACTAACTGTGTGTGTGTGTCAAATGGAACATGAGTGTGTGGGATTGAAACTAACATGTGTGTGTGACTTAGTGAAAGGCAGTTCAGATATGCATATAGGGAGGGGATGATACCATGGCATGTAAGATAAGCAAGCAATATAGGGACTGAACAAAAGACACCAAGTATATTGAACATAATTAATATGACTGTTCTCAGGAAAACTGTGAGCAGAAGACAGTTTATACTTTTAACCCAAATTCGAAATCCTTTCCCCTTTGAAACCCAAACTTCCCTATATCAAACATGAATCCCATATTTCAAACCCCATCACATATGTATGAAATCCATTATAAAGCATACAAAACAACCATTTAAGCCTGAACTCAACCCCAACCTCATATTTCCAGTTTTTACTAAATCTCAGTTAACTTAACATAACCCAATTGGGGACTGAACCAATCAGAGAATGGACAATAGGAATGACCCTAACATGTAGCCAATCCCCAGATGTATATAGGTGAAACTATATTCGAAATAATACACTAACAAAATATTTAAACCTTATTTAAAACCTTAGAACCAACTACCAGTTTAAGTATCAGACATATGCATTCGAAATTCCCATTCCATGGCAACAACCCAAACTAAAAGGTAATAATCAACTAATCAGAGATCATAAAACATGTCTAGGATCTTAGTTAGTAATTAGAATCATAATTAAACCATTAAACCAGGAATTAAACACTGAAAACTAATAGAAACTGAACACAGTGAAACAGTATCGTACACGTGTTTACTTAGGTCTAGGACACGGCACACGTGTCCTCGTGTCTCGTGGTCACGTGTCTAGGTTCGCCTACGGTAGGGAAATATGTCCCATAGCCTGCAACGAATCCACAATGTGTCGTGTCCAAGAAAACAGTGTGTATCAGACGCACTTCCTGCGCGCGTGCACGACAGGCACCGACCCGTGCGGGTTAGATTTCTCACAAACTACTCGACGAAGTCGCCTCAAAATTGGTGAGCGTGCTGTCAGTCATTGCCCGCAGGTGTGTACAAAGTTTTGTGTCAAGACGTGCAGTGTCGTGTCCGCTACAGTGCCCAAGCAGCAGGACACTGCACGGTGTCCTCGTGCACGCGTTCGTGTCCAATTTTGGATACGAAAACCAATACAATACGTGCTCAGTCATAAATATATATAATCTACACATGAAGAGCTACCCAAATATATAATTTGTTTCGAAAAATAATAACATTCAATCCATAGAGGCATTTCAACAAATACCTACACTACACTACGACACGTGTTCGATACGGACACCAAACGGACACGAAATCCACCCAAATTTTGGGGACACCTAGGGGACTCCTAGATCTAGCCCTACATGCAAAGAAAACTGAAATTTAAATCAATTTAGAGGGTTTTACCTATATGTGCAAAAAGCATGGAAAAGCTTCAAATGGGAGATTCTTCTTCTTGATGCCAAAAGCTCCAAATTGTCCCAAAGCTGGGATTAAATTCCAAAATCAGAAAGTAGGAGAGTATTAGGTTCTAATGCAAGAAACTAGGATTAAAAAGGACTTAAAATGGATTTATAGGGATTTTTGGAAGAGGGACAAATACCTTTCTTTTCCAATGTTGAAATGAATGAAAGAAGGAGGCAAGCCCTAGAGAATAAGTGTTTATATAGGGTAGGGATCCCTATGGCTGGTCATTTAGGATTTGGTTAGGGTTAGGGCTTCTAGTTATGGGCCATGGGCCAAGTCATGATCAAATAAATCATTTAGCCATAAGTCATTTCATGAAACCACAAGCCATGACTTAAATGCACTAAACCAAATTCTCTCATTCTAAAATTAGTTTCTAATGACTAAATGTAGGTTAACCTAAGTTAGACTAGGGTCACCATGGCTAGGGTTAGCTTCTAGGCTAGTTTACTAGGTCTCAACAAGTCAAGTCAACCTAGAATTCACCAATTCAACAAATCACCAAATAATTCAAATAAGTCAAAATAACCAAAATACCCCTAGGCTAAAAATGATAATCAAATCATCCTAATGACATGGTTAGGCTCTAGGTCATGCAGTCTCTCAGGTTTCACTAACAGCACATCAAAATCACAAGTCATGACTGAAACCAGTTTTTAAATAGTTTAAAAATAATTAAAAATCACCAAAAATCATAATGTGAAATAAATTTCAATAAATAATAATTATAATTACAAAATTTCTAAAATACCCTCATCTGGAAAATTGGGTGTTACAATCCTACCCACCTTATAAAAATTTCATCCTCGAAATTAAGATGATCGCACCTCTCCTAGGTCAAACCCCCAATCAATCAAAGTCGAAGCAACACAATCCTACTGGTCATGATTTCACAGTCTCGAACAGGGTAGCTACACTATCTAGCAATCACAAGCAATATCCTGGCAGGTACTAAGGGAAATCTCACATGAAAGTGGGGAGGAAGAACAAGAAGGTCAAACCTGCTAATCCATCACCTGCAACGTCAGCCTCCTCGGCTGCCATCGCAAAAGCTCCATCCCTCTGGTGCTGAGCTACAGGTGGCCTAGCTCCTTCAAAAGGAGGTGCAAAGGGACAGTCTACCATCCTATATGAAACTGGTAAAGACAACTAGGAATTCATTATGAAGGATTACCCTTCCAAAGATGATCAAATCGAAAGTTTAAGGCACGAGTGTCAATTGCATTGAAATCCAATAACACAATATATAAAGAAGATTTAGTCCCGGTACGATCTAAGTTGATCAATTTCAGGATATACTAAAATTTGGGCAAGATGGAGAACGAGGCCATTGAAGTCTGAGCACGAGTATCCAAGATTTGATATCCATGTCACAATTGAATTAATTCAATTGAATAAGACCCCAAACACTGGATGATAAGGAGGATGACCCGGTCAACTGGTCAAGATCAAAGAATTAGAATTTAAAGGATGATGCAAGGATATAGAAATAAGGCAATTTCTTCCTTTGGATAGGGAAACTAAATATGATACCTCGGGTTGATCTATCAAGTACAGTGCCTTTCCTTCTGAAATATGTGAAAGACAAACAATAAAGAGTTCAAAGATGATGCTATTAAGTACAATACGTGGTTCATAGGCGATGGAAATAATTCAAAAGAGAATTACCAAAGCTGTCGTGGATGAGACTTTAGGGCAAGTTTAACTATGTCTCCCTCCATGTAGAATAATATATGAAAAGCGAACCAAAATGCAATAGGTTGATCAGACCATCATGCACCGGTTCTGATTAGACAATATGTTAGTGGGTGCCAGCCTCCAATAAAATATGTCATGATCAAGCTCGAATAAGATAAGCTTGCAAAACTGGTGCTAAATTAGCAACATAAGATAGACAAAATATAAGTAAGGATAACGATGAAGAAAGTTAATAGTCTAAGATCCTTTAAACATCAAGGAGTGAGGGTGAATCAAAACAAGAGGAAAAGGATTTTCAAATCAAAGTTCATAATGAGATTCTCAAGGGTCATCCCAGGAATCTTCTCAAGTAGTCCTAACTGTGAATGAGTACCTCTCCGTTAAAGCCTATCTCTCAATCCTATCGCAGGCTGTAGTGATACTCTAGTTCGAATACCACTACATAAACTCGACCTGCATGGGCCACCACTAAAAATGTGTCACGACCCGTACCCTAGAGTAAGGGCACGAGAAGTGGGTACGTCCAGCCTACGCCACAGTATCGGCGGTAGAACGCTGTCCTAGGTTACTATCTAATCAACAACTCACGCAATTATATAATGTACTTGTCAATATCTTAACTCCGAACGGAGGACAAGTATAGATATAATAAAATCTTAATCACAGTCTAAGCACGATAAGATAACACTGAAGTTTATAACTAAAAACTAAATAATAATATTTATAAACTACTAAATAATAATATCTCAAACAAACTCAAATACAAACTCGTATCTCAAGTTATTACAATTCAAATTCTAAAACAAGAAAACTAAACCAAGTCTACTAGCTAGTCTCCCGATCACTCCTGAGTGTCAGGGCCAAAGGTAGCTAAGTCATCTCCTGCTCCAAGGCAAGTAGGGCAAATATCCTCAGGGCAAGCATCTGTAATATTTTTAACAGGTCCAGTCAGGACAGAAACGAGCACATCGCATCTAGAAAACCTAAGTAAATAACAGAGAACTATACAGCAGTTATAGACAGTTGTATTGATGAATATGGCAGTTTATATTCAGGTGATGGTAAGAAAGACAGATGAAGTACAAGGAAAGAAAATAACTAAACAAGAGAAGAATCATAGCAAAAAAGACTGTAAAATAAGATCTAGCTGAACTAGAGTAACATAATGAGTTCAGATGGTACAATATAAGTCGAGTGTGATCCCAATGTGAGTCTAATATAAGATGAGTCGAATGTAATTCTAATCATTATTCTAATAAGGTGAATCGAATAAGGTGATACGAATAAGGTGATACGAATAGTGATTCACATGATGTTCTAATAATGATTCGAATAAATTCTCCAAATGTGTTTTAAAATACTTAGTTAGACATGTAGACGGCTAAGGGTAAATACAGTACATCACACACCTGGCCGGGTGTGGAATGGCTATCGTTCGAATATTATTCACAGGGGGTGGTTCGAATAGTGGGAATGTTCACATGTCTAATCAAGTATTTCTCCGCCCATCTAATACAAATGAATCCAAAATCCGACACATAAGACGAATACAAGTCCAACCAACAAATAAAGATACGAATAGGTGGTTCGAATAGTGATTCATATGATGATTCGAATAATAGAGGTAAGACGAGTAAGTATGTGTGTCGTATACATGGATTCAGAAATAACAGTACGTGTTTGTAACAGAGAATCACATACAGCTAACTAGAACTAAAGTACAGTAATTGACAAATAAATGAGAGAACTATCAGAGAATGTACTCGCCTGATACTCTAAAAAGAGTAGTGTAATGTCAGATGTCTGCACCAGAGTCACAATGTCCTAAATAGAGTAATATGAGTCATGATGTGTAAAATACAAGAGAATTGAAAGCTACAATGCAAACTACATAATTTCTAGGTCAAACTAGGTCAAAGTCAACTCTAAGTCAAACCTGGTCAACTGTCTAGGTCAAACTAGGTCCAAGTCATACTTGGTCAACTCTGGGTCAACCCAAGTCAACCACACTAGTCAAACTAGGTCAATTGGGTCAAGCCTAAGCCAAAAAAGTCTTACTAGGCCTAACCAGCCCATTCTAGCAAGCACACACACTATCTAGGCTATACAAGCCAACAACACAATCACTAGGCATTCAAACCACACACACAGGCTATGAGCCATAGGTATACACCCATAGGCTATGTGCCCTGTATATAGGCCATAGGCCATATAGCTATATTATACATAGACCATTACACACCTTCACACATATACATATTTTAATATTAATCTAATTTATATAATAACACACATGTGCACATAGCTAAAATAGGACACATTTATATAGGCTAACCTATAGGCTTGCCAATCTCATCTAGACTCACACACACTCTCACAAGTGGCTCACAAGGACACACACTCACACATAGGCTTATAGGTTCACACATATATATATATATATATACAAACTCACACATACAAGCCCACACACTACAAGCCTATGGGTCAATCATGGGCTGATTTTGGGAGTGAGCAAGGACTGGTTTTGGACATCAAAAGGGGACAGCCATATAGCTATATTAATGGGGCAATATTGGACTGTTATGTGGTCCTAAATGGACAGCCATGGGACTGTCATAGCTGGGTTTAGGGGCTGCTTGTAGGCTGTTAAGGACAGGGTAAAAGTGCAGGTAGGTAATGAAGTGCAGGAAGTATGCATCAGATGCTGGTAATGTATAAATGCAGATGTCAGTGGTATGTAGATGTTCTGTAGGATATGCAATATGCTTAGCTAAGTGTAATGCTAAGTGAAATGCAGTTGGTTACTTAGGATGCACTGGACAGATGAATAGGTTGCATACTCTGACACATGTGGACTATATGCAGCCTATGCATTGCAGTAATGTAAGACCTATATGCAGGTAATGATATGGTTTGCAGATGAGTGTGCTGTGAGGTATTGTACTGAACAAGAACATATCATATTGTATAGATGGTACATCAATGTAGGAGTGCAATTGGGAGCAGGACAGGGTATTGTGGTGTGGCCAAGTGATGTTGTCTGAGCCAACATGGTAAGGAATTACTAATCTCAGGTAATTAAACATAGGCAACTGATGGTTATACAAATGAGGTGCAGTGATGCTCCTTACAAGCTCTGATACATGATGTATCAGACTTGTACAGAGATGGTTGGGTCTGTTCAAAGCAGTGAGGGAGAGGATATTCTCAGAAACAAGGCAGACAGGTTAAAGGCAGTATGTGTAGCATGAGTGAGCCAATGTGTCAATTGGTGTCACAGATGTTTAGGGTGTCAACTAACTGTGTGTGTGTGTCAAATGGAACATGAGTGTGTGGGATTGAAACTAACATGTGTGTGTGACTTAGTGAAAGGCAGTTCAGATATGCATATAGGGAGGGGATGATACCATGGCATGTAAGCTAAGCAAGCAATATAGGGACTGAACAAAAGACACCAAGTATATTGAACATAATTAATATGACTGTTCTCAGAAAAACTGTGAGCAGAAGACAGTTTATACTTTTAACCCAAATTCGAAATCCTTTCCCCTTTGAAACCCAAACTTCCCTATATCAAACATGAATCCCATATTTCAAACCCTATCACATATGTATGAAATCCAGTATAAAGCACACAAAACAACCATTTAAGCCTGAACTCAACCCTAACCTCACATTTCCAGTTTTCACTAAATCTCAGTTAACTTAACATAACCCAATTGGGGCCTAAACCAATCAGAGAATGGACAATAGGAATGACCCTAACATATAGCCAATCCCCAGATGTATATAGGTGAAACTATATTCGAAATAATATACTAACAAAATAGTTAAACCTTATTTAAAACCTTAGAACCAACTAACAGTTTAAGTATCAGACATATGCATTCGAAATTCCCATTCCATGGCAACAACCCAAACTAAAAGGTAATAATCAACTAATCAGAGATCATAAAAATGTCTAGGATCTTAGTTAGTAATTAGAATCATAATTAAACCATTAAACCAGGAATTAAATACTGAAAACTAATAGAAACTGAACACAGTGAAACAGTGTCGTGCACGTGTTTACTTAGGTCTAGGACACGGCACACGTGTCCTCGTGTCTCGTGGTCACGTGTCTAGGTTCGCCTAGGGTAGGGGAATGTGTTCCACAGCCTGCAACGAATCCACATTGTGTCGTGTCCAAGAAAATAGTGCGTATCAAACGCACTTCCTGCGTGCGTGCACGACAGGCACCGACCCGTGCGAGTGAGATTTCTCACAAACTACTCGACGAAGTCGCCTCAAAATTTGTGAGCGTGCTATCAGTCATTGCCCGCAGGTATATGCAAAGTTTCATGTCAAGACGTGCAGTGTCGTGTCCGCTACATTGCCCGAGCAGCAGGACACTGCACGGTGTCCTCGTGCACGCGTTCGTGTCCAATCTTGGACACAAAAACGAACACAATACGTGCTCAGTCATAAATATATATAATCTACACATGAAGGGCTACCCAAATATATAATATGTTTCGAAAAATAATAACATTCAATCCATAGAGGCATTTCAACAAACACCTACACTACACTACGACACGTGTCTGATACGGACACCAAACGGACACGAAATCCACCCAAATTTTGGAGACACCTAGGGGACTCCTAGATCTAGCCCTACATGTAATGAAAACTAAAATTTAAATCAATTTAGAGGGTTTTACCTATATGTGCAAAAAGCTTGGAAAAGCTTCAAATGGGGGATTCTTCTTCTTGATGCCAAAAGCTCCAAATTGTCCCAAAGCTGGGATTAAATTCCAAAATCAGAAAGTAGGAGAGTCTTAGGTTCTAATGCAAGAAACTAGGATTAAAAAGGACTTAAAATGGATTTATGGGGATTTTTGGAAGAGGGACAAATACCTTTCTTTTCCAATGTTGAAATGAATGAAAGAAGGAGGCAAGCCCTAGAGAATAAGTGTTTATATAGGGTGGGGATCCCTATGGCTGGTCATTTAGGGTTTGGTTAGGGTTAGGGCTTCTAGTTATGGGCCATGGGCCAAGTCATGATCAAATAAATCATTTAGCCATAAGTCATTTCATGAAACCACAAGCCATGACTTAAATGCACTAAACCAAATTCCTTCATTCTAAAATTAGTTTCTAATGACTAAATATAGGTTAACCTAAGTTAGACTAGGGTCACCATGGCTAGGGTTAGCTTTTAGGCTAGTTCACTAGGTCTCAACAAGTCAAGTCAACCTAGAATTCACCAATTCAACAAATCACCAAATAATTCAAATAAGTCAAAATGACCAAAATAACCCTAGGCTAAAAATGATAATCAAATCATCCTAATGACATGGTTAGGCTCTAGGTCATGCAGTCTCTCAGGTTTCACTAACAGCACATCAAAATCACAAGTCATGACTTAAACCAGTTTTTAAATAGTTTAAAAATAATTAAAAATCACCAAAAATCATAATGTGAAATAAATATCAATAAATAATAATTATAATTACAAAATTTCTAAAATACCCTTATCTGGAAAACTGGGTGTTACAAATCTTCTCATAATTTTCATAAGAAAATCCCAATCAAGACGATCGTATGCCTTTGTCATATCTAGCTTGATAGCTATATTTCCTTCTCGATATTTGTACTTCATCATACTCATCATCTCTTGAGCAAGGATAATATTATCGACTATTTCCCTCCCCCGTACAAATCTGCTTTGCTCTGGCGAGATAATACGAGGAAGAAGAGGGGCCAATCTGTTGGACAGCATCTTGGACATGACCTTATTAACAATTGTGCACAAGCTAATAGGCCGAAGGTCAGACATAGATGTCGGATTTTTAGTTTTAGGAATGAGCACAATAGAAGTACTAGTAATATATTTAGACAGAGATAAGCCATCTATAAACAAGGATACAGCCTCCAAAAGATCATCAGATAAAATATGCCAGCAAGATGCAAAGAAGTGAGTCATGAAGCCATCTGGCACACTAGCACTTCTGTTGTCAAGGCTTTTAATTATCTTGAGTAATTCCTCCAGTAATGGTGGCACAGTGAGATTGGCATTATCTTCATCATATATCAGTTTGGGGATGTTGCTCAATAGATCTTCATCTATAGGAAGGATTGAGCTTTGGAATTGGGCTTCAAAGTAAGCATTAGCTTTAGATTGTATGTTAGTTAGCTCCATCGGTAATCTTCCATCCTGACTTTGTAAATGATGAATTCTTAATTTCCCGTGTTTAGTATTAACACATTCATGAAAGTATAATGTGTTTCTATCACCTTCTAAATCCCACTTCAGCTTTACTTTTTTGCTTCTAAAACGCATCCTCACAACTAGTTTTCTGTTTGAGTACTGCAGTTACCTTTATAAGTTATGCACGGTTGGCAGCTAAATTGTCGTTCTCATAGGCTATCTCCACTGCAAGAACGTCATCTTCTGTATGGTTTACTTTTTGGAAAATGTCTCCAAATGTGCGATGACTCCATGTTGATAAGGCTTTCCTACAAGTTGTTAATCTCAAACTGAGTCGGACCAATGCATTGGCATGATTTTCTGATAGCCAGGCTCTCTCAATAATCGACATGAAATCTTCATGAGTTGTCCAAAAGTCTAGGAATCTGAACATCTTCTTGCTTCCTGTGTGATTCACTCTGAACTTGATTAGCAATGGTGCATGATCAGACTCGTTGCGATTCAAATGTTCCAATATAGAGAGCGGAAAGAAATTCGACCAGTCCTTATCAATTAGAACTTGATCCAGTCTAAAGCCTTGTCTGTCCCCCTCTTTAGATTTGAACCAGGTGAAAGTACTACCAATAAAAGGCAATTCTGCTAGCCCTGCCGTCATTTGAAAGTTTAGAAAGTCCTGTATGGCCTGTGAATTTAGTGGCAACCCACCAATCTTCTCTTCTCGATGCGTTACTGCATTAGAATCCCCCCACTGCCTATGGAAGAGAGTGTTGAGCTTGAATATATTGCAGTCGCACCCACATTTCTCTATGACCTTCTTTAGTGTTGTGCCCATATACGACTGTTAACATCACTTCAATTGCCAGAAACTCATTCGAAAGACCAACTGTTAAAGCCTGATCAAAAGAATCAATCTGCTTCATAGAACAACCCTTTCTAGATAGGATCCAAATGTTGCCCCTAGAGTTGGAAATAGCATTTTGAAAACCAAGCTTAAGTTGGTAGGCTGTGATCTGAGCTTTTGAAACCTTAGGTTCAATGATAGCAAGTAACTGCACTTTATTTATGCGACAGAGATTCTTAATCCATTTGAGAGTCATCTTATCTGCTAGTCCCCTTACGTTCCAAAAAAGAAAATTAAATATTAGATTGGGAGAGGGTACCGATTGATGTGAGGGCCGCCGTAGAATGGGTGAGCCGGTCAGTTGGCATTGGTGCTTTTTTTTCCTTTGTGACGGTTGGATGGGCCGAGATGGACCTGGATCATCGATCGAAGGCTGCACATCGGCAGCTGCTGATGCTTTCTTTTTCGTAATATCCACCCAGTTAAGGCGGTGTCCGATGATCTCTCCTTCTTCAGAGTCATTAGGGGCTTCTTCTACTTGCTAATCTTCAACTCGACGAACAGGTACTTCGATGTCTTGCTATGTAGCAACTTACATGTCCTCCAGAGAGTTTAGGGGTTGAATAATAGGGTCGATCCTAGATTGATTATTATCTAATAGATTTTTTGGTTCACCCTCTTGGATAACTATGATTCCTTGAGCAGAAGCAATATGACCGGCACTTGTAGTAGTTGCAGCGTCATGTTGACGAGATGGTTGTAAAGTCTTAGAGCATCTCCAACCCTATTGTCTTGTTAAGTGTTGTGAGTCTTAGGTGGCTCCTATGTGGCATGAGCCACAAGACAATGTCTTGTTTATGTGGCAAAATTATATCTCAAAAGACAATGAGATAGAAAAAATTTCTCCAATGCAAAAGTATTGAGAAGACAATAAAAAGTATTTTTTCCAACTTCCAAGGCAACTTTTAAGACAACTACTCATCTTCTTTCTTTTTCTAATATTTTTTATTCATAATTGATGACATGGAAGAGAAGACATTGTCAAGTGCATTGTCTAGAACAAGACAATCAACTTCACAATGTCTTCTTTAATTTTTGCCACATAAGTTTCACAATTGACTTGACAATTGCATTGGAGAAGAACTTTTGAATACAATTTTGTCATTTCTATGTGGCATTAACTTTTTTCCAAAGTCACAATAGGGTTGGAGATGCTCTTATTATGGCTTTCCACTATGCCTCTCGGGAGGATGCAAATATCAGACGAATGTGGTTGCGTCATCTTTTTTGAGTTAGGTTCTGTTGAATTTCTTTCCCTTTCTCTTTCTGTCGAACTTGGTAGGAGTCTATGTTATGACCTTGATGGCAACAATGTACATAATATAATGGAGTAGATTCATATTCGACATTCTGCCAAAAGCTTCTATTTTGAGACATATTAATTCTGATCCTCTGTATCAAAGGTTTAGATGCATCTATTTCAACGAAGACACGTGCCATACTGGGACGTGAAAGCTCTAGTAGCTTTTTCTATTTTAAGAGGGCATACTTGAGAGAAGATCGCCCTATGTGTAGGGGTGGGCACGGGTCGTACCGGGCCCAAATTTGTTGGACCCGGACCGGACCCGTTACTTGGCGGGGCGAGACAGGACGGGTCCAAAAAATATTGGACCCGAAACGGACCCGACCCGTTTGAAACGGGTCCGAAACGGGTCGACCCGCGGGTCCAAACGAGCCCAAAAAAAAGTTTAAAAAATTCTATAATAGTAAACATTTATATATGTTATATTGTCTATAAGAACAAAACAAGTCTAATGTCTTCCCAAACTTCTAGAATTTGTTTAGTAAATAATAAGATATTCTATTATGTATAGACTATAATAACAAAAAAATGCTAAAAATTGATATAAAAAAATATATACTCCTAGAAACGGGTCGGGCCGGGGCCCCCGTTTATTTTAAAAATAGGACCCGCCCCGACCCGTTAATGTCACACGACCCGCCCCGGCCCGTCCCGTTTAAATTTCAAAATTTAGGAACTGGTTTGTTTAGACATTTTACGGTTCGGGCCGGGTCGGAACCGCGGATCCTAGAACCGTATGCCCACCCCTACCTATGTGTCTCTGTGTGTGTGTGTGTGTGTGTATATATATATATATATATATATATATATATATATAATATGGGTAAAAAATAAATAAATTATAATATAGGTAAATGTCTGGGATAAGCGTCTATACCTAGGCACTTGGGCAAATGTATTAAAGATAAGGTATGACATAGAGTATGGGTATGAGCCTACCTATAGGATTGCCAAGACGTAGTTTTACCGGATCGACCTAGAATTGACCTAGAAACCTACTGTAAGGCTAGTTAAGCATGTTTATGATTTCAAATCACTCCTTGATAATGAAAATTTATATATAGGTCACTCGGACTCCAGTTCGGACACTGATTTGTGTTTACAGCTCAAGACCACATGCAAGTACATTCTCTGATAGTTAGATGTTATACTTGATTCTCGACCTGATGGTACACGGATTAGTTTATATTGGTTCCCCAGTCATAAGATGTTACCTTCATATTGGACATTGTTCATCATATTGACATTTAGACATTGTTCATTGTGATGATATTATACTTTATTTATCGTGTATATTTTAGAAATTGTTTCGTGATTCATATATTCTAACGTATCATATTTGGATCCATTGTACTAGTCAGGGTGGAAAAATGCTATTTAGATATGTGATCATATCCAAGACATTGTGATAAATAATCATACACCTCACATATGGTTAGCCTTACCTTAATAAATATTGTGCAAGTTCCCAGACTGATCACATATCTAAATTGGTATTTCAAAACACATAAATAGTTGTAGTAATTTTTTGTTCCAGTTTATATCTTGTTATATGCTATGTTGTACATGCTCACTTATTATTCATTACTTGCCATTTTTATGAATCAGTTTACCTTCTCATCATGTATTATATTTACTATTACTGTTTTATAGTCATTATCATGTTATTGGAACTACTATTAGTGTTGTGCTCGTTCCAATCCTGACTAGATATCATTTTTCAGATGATTAGTACGAAGACATGTGTCCAACACATTATGGAGCCCAGTAAACCCAGAAGACGGATCCCTCAGCAGTTTAGTTTAGATATGTAGATGTAGTTTAGATTCTTTTACCCTAGAATGACCGAATTTATTTCCAGAACATTATTTGAGTTGTGTGTGTGTGTATATATATATATATATATATATATATATATATATATATATATATATATATATATATATATATATATATATATTTGGATATGGGGTGCTGGGATGTCGGTTTATCTAGACTTGGAGTTGGGGCTTGAGACTATATTTGGTTTAGTCACACTCCTACATTATGACATTGGAATTTCTTCTCTTTATATCATTTGTGCATTATCTACGTATTAGATCTTGTGGTTGAGTACTATTGTTATTATATATTATTGTTCACTTGGACTTAGTTATCTTTGGTGGGTTAGTTATAGTGATTCTCTAGATAGCTTACTATGTTGACGCTACGACGTAGGCTGGGCGGGCCTCATGCACTCGTGTCCCTAACATCCGGATTCGGGTCGTGACACATTTTTTTGGTGGCTCATGCATGTCAGTCTTTATAAATAGTAAAAAGTCGTGGTAGTACTTAGGTTAGTCGTACTACTGCGATCCTGCCCTGTAATATGATTGATCCGTTATAGGAAGTTTTAATACACAATCGCAAATAGGTTTTCCTGGTAGATTCATAGGCTGATCTTGAGAATCCTACCTCACATTGGTTTCCTTTTATCTTGAATATATGTTCGTTGTTGAACTTTATTTGTATCGAAATGAGTTTATGGACTAAACAAGAGTATATTTTGATATTACATACTAGGCGTGGTAGTAAGAACTAAAACCGTCCGTATTGGTTATGGAGTCTACAGTTTACTGCAACTATATTAGCTGGCGACACGAAATTCTTGATAACATGCTTTTGGATATATGTATTTTAGTATCTCGCAGCCATGCTAGCTGGCAAGGCGATCATTTCGAACAACATAATTTTAGATATGTGTATACCTTAAATATGGGGTCTAGAGTTTTCGCAGCCATGCTAACTGGCTAGACAAAGATTATGGATAACATGATTTTCGAACACAAAAGTATAACTATCAGATTCAATTCTAGGTTGGTTCTCGGCTTATCACCTCTAATATCCTTTAAATGTTTGATTGTTTTGCATTTAGCATAGAACATACTAGACTCCTAAGAATTGAATTTTCTATGCTAGTGTTAAATCCTTATGGAGACTGCAAGACATTGACTAGTTGATTTCATAACCACATGTTGATAACAAATAAATGATTTCTTTTTCAATATTATTGTATGATTACATAAGCTTAGATTAGATTTCCTTAGACCAAGGTTGTGGCTATAGAAGAGACTGGAATATATTAGTCATATTCATCTAGAAGAATAAAGATGAGATGTGTCAGAGATACCCTATGTTTTGAAATACAAGATGCCCTTTCGTTACATGGCTGCCTCTATCTTTTAATTTCAAGGAAAAATTATTTTAAGGAGGTTAATTTGGTAATTTTGTATGTTGATAATTATACAGTTAGTATTAACTAGTATTGTTAGAATATTAGTTAAAAAGAATTAGTTAGAGTTAGTGTCATTAATAGAATATTCTATTAGATTAGTTAGATGACATGGTAGAATACTAGTAGAACATTTCAATTGAAAATTTCCTTCCATAAGTTTCTTTTTTTTCTCCAAGCTTCTCTCCATCATTTATTTTCATTCCCAGCAATTTTTAGATTTGGAATTAAAATTCCAACACCAATTCTCCACCAAAGCTACTTATTATTCTTCCATTGGAGAACTAGAGGCTTGGAGCACAAGGGAAATCTTGAAGATGAGTCAAAGCAAGGAGGATCGTGTCCAATTCAGCTTCTTCGTGTCCAAATTCGGAGTTCTCCAAAGGAGGGACACACAAGTTGAGTAATCTCTATTTTTCACTAATTTCATGGTTAGTAACACCAATTAGACCTGTAGGAACCTTCATATATGTGGAACTGACTATCTAAAGCTAGATCTAGGAATTAGAAGCCTTCAGTTTGGTAGATCTAGGGTTTACTATAGGAAATGTTGATTTTTATGTCAATTTGTGTTAATTACAAACTTTGACCACAAAGTATTTGACACTTATTTCCAAAGAAAATTTTGGTGTCAATTTGCTTGTGCTTGTATCCTTATGTCCACAGTTGGATACATCGTATCATGGTACGCCATGATACACATGGTTTATTTAGGGAATAGTGCAAATTTAAGAGCTACTTGTCCATTGGCATGTGTCGTTAGGTGCATTCCATGTGGTTAGTAGCTCAATTTGGATATTGGTTTGGTATTGATGCTTTTGGATATGCATATCATAGGATTTGAGGGACCATAGTATGTATCATAGTTGTAACTGTACATGTATATATATACATAGGGAGTAGAATATGATATATGTATTAGTGGTTATAGATTATATGTGGAATGGACATATATATGTGGAGGTGACTATTATATAGAAGGGGTATTAGAGTGTGTGGTTAGTAGGGGACTTGTGTAGAGTTGGAGGGGTGAGTTGTGATAGAGGCAGGTATAGGAATTAGTATCCTATGTGTTCTGTATGCAGGAACCAGTTTCAAATGAGGATGAATATAGGTAGTAACTGCAGTAGGACAGAAAAGATCCCTATGTGTAGTGAGAGTAGTGTGTAGACTTGTTTGGGTATGGGCAGGGAAAAACTGGTGCAATACAGGCTTGCAAGGTGCATTCATGAGTGAACTGCAGGTGTAAGAGAACGTGTCCTACAATTATGAGAGTGTAATCGTGCCAGGTGTTCAAGTAGTATCCCTGTGCACATATGTGTGCTAGTATTTAGGGCACAACAGTGTATACCAGTAGGGAGTTCTTTCATCCATAGTGTGTATGTATGGAATGGGTATTCAGTGAGGTAGCATGCATAGAGGGGTCTGCAACAGCTAGTACATGCAGTGTGTCTGTGTGTGCAGACAGTTAGGCTAGGATGTGTGTATAGGTAGTAAGAAGGTATGTGTGTCCATAGGTGTCTATGTGTGTGTCATAGAAAAGGAAATGACTGTGTACATGCATGCGTATAGTGTATGTATAGAGGAAGGATTATACTAGGTGTCAAGTGTCAATAGGCAGTATGGACTGTGCAGTTTAGGACTAAGGGAATGCTTACTTCTGCATGTTAGGATGTAGGCGTAGCAAGTACCTGCAGTTTGTTTGCAAAAACAAAAATTTTCCGAAAAAACTAAGTTACAAACTGAGAAAGAGAGTATAAGAGTACAATTTGATTCTGGGAAAGTACAATTGTATGAATCTGATTAGAAGACGATCACTTTATCCCTTGGACAATGCGATGTCGAAGAAGAGAAACTCTTGAACATGCTGCAATAACTTGGTCAAGAGATTATGATCATTAGTGATGATGGAGGAATGATTCTGAACTCTATTTATAGAGTTTTAGGATAATCGTTAAGTAGTTATCTTGATTGGCACATGATGCTGGTTGGAGTATCATTACCCATTTGCGTGAACGATTGGCTTAACTGTATGTGACATATGGCATTCTGTGAGAAAGAAGTGCTTGGTCGTAGGCAGTATCACGTACATATTCTTTGAGATTAGTAGTATGTGCGCCATATCATCTTTAACTGCTTCTGGATGATAGTTGATCAATTTGGCACATGCTGATAAATGGTGCAGCGCCATCTATACAAAAGCACTAAGTACTTCATAACTAGGAATAGTTGGCTATTTTGTGCCAACTCTGCATGGTGCACAGTAAATAAAACAGCTCATAATGATGACTGCGACAATTCTTCTCGAGCGCTGCACGCTCAGGATTCGTAGAGATATTCCTCGACTGACGTACTGTCAGTCATGAGGACATCCGTTTGGCTTCTCAAGGAAGATCACCACGTGGCAGCAGGCACTATGTGAAGCTCAACGCCATCTGATGTAGTGCGCCATCTGATGTTAAGCGCCATTTGATATATATATATATTCTGGAGCTATTTGTGAATGGCGTATTGCAATATTTTGATATATTTTGAGCTTCTACAAGATCTCCTTAAAAGTTTTTAAATTTCAAAATTTTTAAAATTTGAAATACTTTGAATAAGAAGCAGCCTTGCGCGTTTGGCGCACATAATCCCAACCGACCCGCGTTTCATGCATGATTTGCGTGACCGTTACGTTTAATATTTGAGATATAAATAGCCCAAAGATGGGGGAGAGAAAGATTTCTCAGAAACTTTTCTAACCGAACTCTTCTGTCTTCTTTTTCCTCTTAACTTCTCGAAGCTTTCCACCCGTTCTAATGGCACCCGAGAGATCCACCGCCGAGAAAGGCAAGAAGGTAGCCGGAGCTACATTGCGCGTGCCACCGTTAATGGTGCCACAGTACGTGGTACTTGATGGAACTGGGGATTCCCAGGACCCTTCCTTTGGTGTGCATATTGATCGATAGAAAGTTAAACAGATCTAATACGTGTTCTAACTCTTCATAGACGGAAACTAGGGTTCACGAATTATACCTGCGACGGAAAGGAGACAAGTAATTCCTGGCAATCTCGAGCGGACGACCCCAAGATCTTTTGTACGTATTCCTTCCTCGAGTTGGACGTCGTGTGGGCGACGATCTCCCAACCTTTTTTTCTCCTTGGCAGCCCTCTCTTTTTCTCCTTACGTGAATCACGAATTTAGAGAAAGTTTTAGATTTCTTATATATAATCTGGCGGCCAGAGAATAGAGGATATATATAGGCTACGGCAGGGACCATGAGGAGAAATTAGGGTTAGACCTCCTAACAGATCTGGATATCCCGTGTTCAGCTCGAACAGACAATCCAGGCCCATTAACAATAGCTCGGTCCACTAATGAGCTATTATTGCACTACCTCCCTAATCCCAAATTATGTTTATGGGCTCCTTTTATTATATGCTCGTTTGGCTCCCCATGTTAAGATATCGTATGTCCGTCGATCAAATTAAGTTACTGACAACTATATTGATTCAACATCTTTTATCCTTAAAACTTTATTTGTCATGTCGGATATAATCCACCTGCAGGGTTTACATGACAATCCCTATGAGCTCCTTAAGGGGACATCATCAACCCGATGTATCGGGACATGGATTCCATTTATAATCAACAGCCCATCATACATACAATGTTATTACCCAATTCATAGAGGTTATTGATCCATAATGAATCTCAGTCTTTTATGAGTCAAAGTAATGCACACTGCATATACATGTCCGTTATTATATCCGAATTAAGAGCACAAGCATCCATAATAACAGAGGTATTTGTTCTCTTATGTAGTCAGTACAAAGAGAACAACCTCAAGTGGTCATGTTCAATAAACACAAAGTGTACTAGTGTAAACCTATAGTCAAGATAGACTAATACCAGATTACACTACAACCTTTCCAATAGATTGTCCAAGTCCATCTAGATTTTGAACTATTTATATACTCCATAGGGAACTGATAATATGATCTTCTGTGTGACACCACACACCATATTATCTACAATATAGAATATCAGACATTTGCATTAACACTTGCAACAAATACAATATGCAAACATTTGCCCATATGATTCTCATTCAAAATTTAAGGAAATAAGATTACTACAAAAGTGATGCTTTTAGTATATAACCCTAACAGTACCATCGACAAGTGGAGAGGAAGCAAACCCCGCTCTTGAAGGTGAGAAAATCCATCAGGGTAGACGAACAGTACGTTCGTGCCATTCGCGCATGGCGTAATCAAAGCCATCATCGACTGCCTCTTTTAGAGTATTGGTCGGCGCTTGTGCTATTTTCAAAATGTGCTGCCTCTTTCAGAGTGTTGGCCTAAATCATGAATTGTGCATTCGTAACGCACTATGCGTCATGTGTCATGATTTTGAGAACATGCACGTATTGTCATGCTGCATAAATCAAATCAGTGATGATGCATATGCAAATCATTAACTGTCCAATACGCAAACTATGTATTAAACTGAGAACTGTCATAATTGTCTGCAATATCCAAGGACTGTCCCTGTGTGGTATGCGCCGTTCATGATTGGCACAACATATTAAAGTTCTTAATTTGATTTTATAAGAACAATCTTCCATAATTCTATATCTTAGTTTTCTTTTGCAGTCAATCTGACGGAAGACCCTTATGCTGAAGTACTGGCCTCCGCCTTCCGGGTGTCAGAGTACCAAGAGGATCTTTCTCATATCAATTTCTTGCAGTATGATGGACCACCCGCTAGGCGAACTATTTTGGGAAACTGAGAAAACAAGACTCTGCTGTGCCTGATGAATGGCACCCCTTTTCTGACTGTGGATGAGACTCCTCACAAGAAGCCAGCTTTCCTTTTCGGAGAAGCCATAGATGTAGACTCTCAATGAAAGTCAAGGAAGGACTTTCGAGCTTTCCTAAGGGGGAACGCATTGGTGTATCCCCTTAAAATAATAAGGAGTCTGTCCCTGTCTCAGTTTGCTCATGCCAGCTACCCGAAAAAGATGTCATTGGACCTAACTCCCTTCCAATAAGCTAAGGTTGGAAAGATATGTCATAAATTTTGAAAACATAGGAGAGACATATTCTTCTATTTTTCTGAGAAATATAGTACGCACTTGAGGGGTCTAAAGCCAAGTTGCGTACTAGCTGATGCTTCGGCTTTGATGCTACCCGTCAGAATACCCATCTTCGCAAACACTTATTCTACGTCTGAAGGAGAATACCCTCGCTTAACTATGAAGCTGACGGGTTTGATGCACACAGAGTTTGTATGTTGGAACAGACTCTTGGTATGGGCTTTGAACAATTTTCGTGAAAAGCTGACTGAACTGGGACTTTAGGAAGCCGTTTTGATGACTTCCTGCGGGATCCAGAATAATCCCAACCTGTTTTTGGCCTTGGCGGAGAGGTACAACAGCAGGACTATCACCTTTTCCACTCCTTATGGGGAAACAGGCTTCGCTTTGTATGAGATACAGTATATCTCATATCTGCCTATAGGAGAGAACCCCTATGATGAGTATGTGCCGACAGAGGATGAACTAGAATATTTGGCTAAGAAGAATTCTCGAATGGTTGCGGTCTTTGATGAGTTGTTGTGTCATTTCATGATCTGCACTCATTTGTACAACCCCAAGCCTCTCGGGACGTTCTATATATCTAAGTGGTTTTTATACCGTTTCTTAGGTCATGCCCATGAAAACAAGGTGTAGGAGCAACAGAAATGCGATCCTCGCCCTTTTGAGCCGCTCGATGCTCAAACTATTTTCAAGTTTATGAAGGACTCCAAGCGCGTCGACTCTAAGTTGGTCAAAGACTGGCGTGGTTCTATAGCCGATACTCCTCTTGAGAGCTATATAAGACAGGATGGCATAACCTTGTCTCTAGAGGCCACTCTAGCAGGCTTTCTTTCTTTGTGGCTGCGAAGGATTGTAGTTCCAGGAGCCAGTACGGTCGATCGGATCCATCGAGGCATACTATTCACCTCTGTACATTTAGTATTTGGATATAAGATGGATATACTGTCTGCCATAACGAGTCGACTAAATATGGGACTCCGAGAATTCATGGACACCATGATGGAGAATCCTAACTCTCGGAAGGATTTTCCTCGCACTGAGATGCCATATACATATTTGTTTGGCTGGTTATTACTAAACCACCCATTAATGATGGACCCCGCTCTTGGCATCGGAGGAGCGCTGATAGCGAACTTCATTGGCAGATTCGCAAAGGCTAAATGGAAGGTGGAGTCCTAGCTTGATTGCAGAAAAGAATTAAATATGGGCGCAGACTGGAAATTTTTCTCTATTACTCCCCCACCTGGGTATGATGATTTTCCAACTTCTATGGTGGACTTAGAGCCCCTTGCTCTCCATACACCTCCAGACGCTTTTTCTTGGTTAAAGATGATCAGGCCTTCTCATCTAGTGTATTGGTTCGAGAATAATTGCTACTTAGAGCCTTATTTGCCAAGCCGCTTTGCTCGTCAGTTTGGCTACGACCAGCTGCACATTAGGAATGCGATGACTTGTCTTAAAGCCTTCGGACATTTGATTGATGGCTCCTGGGGATGGAGATACTTTAGTGAAAGAGTCACGAAGTCTGTATTCACCAAGCCCTCTACAACTTTTGAGGATGGTCCGCGTGTGCTAGGCTCATATGCATGCTTTTATACTTCAGCCAACACCTTCTTTGAAGGTTATTTAATGGCAGATAACTTTGTCGGGGTGAAGAAAGCGCTTGATGGGAATATGGCCACCATCAATTTGACTGAGGCTAAAAAGAATATTTCTGCCTATGAACCTCTAGAAATCGTGGATGTGGGTTTCTATGACAAATTTCAGGATCCACTGTACATCCTTCTCAAGAAACAAAAAGAAAAGTCTTCCGTGAAGAAGGCAAAAAAAAAGCAAAAGACTGGGATGTCTTCTACCCAGTCAGCTCATGATGATCCTCTTTCACCTACTGTAAGAACGAAGAAAATGAAGGAGACAGCAGCTGTCGAGAAGCCTGTAGCCAGGACCAGACTTCAGATACGACAAATGGAAGCTGGACTCTCGCCTGGAACAACCACTTCTCTCAGAGGATCGACCCCATCTCCCTTTCAGAGAGAAAGCACGGGTGTCAGAGAGGAAACAAACAGGGAACGACTCGTTCCTGAAGAAGCACAACCTCAACCGCCTGCTCCTGCCAAAGTAGTTACAACTTCTCCACAACCATTAATCAAGCATTCAGCCAGGAGTTAGTTGTTGGTCGCATGAACCGGGAGAGGGAGGACTGCATTTTCTTCTACACCATCCTCGCCAGAACAACCTCCTCAAGATTCGATTCCACCACCGCAAGAGGAGGCTTTTCCACCATCAGGGGATGTGCCCCTTCAGACAGGTGATATTCTTGATCTCGTAATCCTATAGGAAATAGAAGATATAGATTCGATAGCAATTTGTATTGATATACCTTCATCTCCAGATCTTCCACTGGCTAGTGCTTCAGCTCCAGCTGCTGCCACGGATACCCCTTCGATTACTATTTCAGAACCAGTAACCGTAGGGTTCACCATTCCCTTATCTGCAACGACATTAATGACGATTGCTTCATCAGGATTAATATCGCCACTGGCCACTGATGACATTCCAAGGGTCACGGTTCCCCAAGAAAAGTTAACTTCAAAAGATTTTATCCCAGAAGTTCTAGCTCCCTCAATAATCCAATCTCCTATAGCCCCTATCCAGAATGAGGTTTCATCCTGAAAAGATGAGGAGATGATAGAAGCTTTACAAGATTGTGATTTTGGGGATGAAGCAATTGAGGAGGACCCTGTTGATGCGGTCCAATCTTAAAGTGGCCAAAGGGACTCAAGATTTGGTAGCCAAAGATGGCCAGATGGCTGTTGAGGGTGGTGAGCACCCTGTTGGAGATGAGGGCGACCAGAGCCCTAATAATGATAATCAGAACCTCGATGACCCGTAAGGCGATAGGAATTCTGATGCTGAAGTAGAGGGCGATGGAAGCCCCGATGATGATGAGGGTGATAAATTCTTCGTGGAAGGTCTTGAAGACCCTGGGGGTGATATCAACCCTGATGATGAAGAGGAAGGTGATGAAGACATTGCTAAGGGTCTCAAAGGTGTTGGGGGTGATGAAAACCCCGATATTGATGTTGAGGGGATTCAAACCCCTATTGAGCAAAGTTTGAAAGAGAGAAGGCAGAGGAGGCATCCCCAGGAGGCCATGCTGAATCAAGGGCTGGAAGTAGCTATTTTATGTCAGGAGGTTCAGAAGCAGGGAGTAGCCAAGCAGCAGTGTCTGCTTCTACAATGGTAAGACTCGTTACAATACGAGATACCATACCCCGTGAGACTCCGTATGTGCCACCGGGCCCAAGTAAATTTCTGACTTTATTTACCATTGCTTCTTTATACGATGCTATGTGACATAGTAATTTTTACTTTGAATTGCAGCGAGTCATGTATGGACGATCACTGAAGTCCCGTTGACTTCTACTGCTTTTAGCCTTAACTATACCATAGTTCCTTTGGACGTAGGAACTCATGCCATAGAGGGAAGCTCTTCAAGGATGCCTGTATTGAAATCCCCAGGCGTATAAGTTGCTATTCCTCCTACTTTTACAGAAGGAGGAATTCTTGCTGAGGTAGCAATGCCTGACGTTTCGACGATGATGAACAGCCTCAGTTGTACTTATATGGATGCCTTCTTCACCACTTTGCGGTCTTTGGTTCAATTGTCTTTGGACAAGAATTATCCTTACGATTCTGTAAGGAAGTCTTTACAGTTTTTAATTAACACCATACGCAATTTCGGAGACAATGAGAGGGCAAATGCCCTGGAGCAGATCGTAGCGGAGCTTGAGGAACACATCCAGTCCTACCTAGCTCTGACTAGAGGGAACATTAATAGGCTGGTGGACGCCGAATGCAAAACCGTCGCTCGAGAGTATGAAGAGCGACAAGTTGCATTGAACAATTCTATGCTTACGTTCTCAACACAATTAGGAGATGTAAAATCTGGTATTGGTGAGGCTGCTTCCTCCATTGAACTTCACAAGGCTGAGAAAGCCGAAAAAGACAAAGAAGTGTCAGAGGGCCAAGCCCGCATTCAAGAATTATAAGTTGAACTAGGACGGACCCATGCTTCAGTTGCAGCAGCTAAGTAGTGCTAAGAGGAGATGATCAAATTGCACCAATTTGCCTCAAGTCTGCTGGATGGTCTGCACAAGCAAATAGATGATCTCCTCCGAGCCCGGGATTCAGAAATGGTATGTCACATCGCATTGATGCAACCCTTATTTCCAGATTCTCAGAGGAACATGGCTCGGGAAAGAGTGATTGCTACTAGGATAGAGCTAGCTGAAGCTTTGAAGAGACAAATTCTCAATCTCAGCATGCATCCTCCACAATAAAATTATTTTTTAGAAAAGGATAATGAATGTAATAACTCCTTCTTGAAGTAATTTTTATCACACTTTTGGTAAATGTAATAACTTTTTGTGTTTGCAAGATGAAATAAAGAATTAATAATCTTTTATGGCTCTATCACTTATTATGTATATGTTTGAGACACAAGTAATAAATAGGAGTAGAAGTATGTTCAGAGGTACTGAACGTGACATATTTTTCGAAAATAAAAACACTAATTATATCTGTTCAGAGATAATGTGGACATGACAGAATATAATTTTGACACATTGTTATTTCTGGGATGATATTATGACAAGTTGTTTGATATAGATAGTAGAATTCAGAGGTAATGTGGATGTGAATTCGTATATTTGTTGATTATCCTTAAACCAACTGGGGCTCAAGAATAAGATGATATTTGTGATGATGTTATGGATAAATATTTTGAGGATGTACCATAAGATTTGATTAAGACTCTGCTGGAAATTTCTGGGGACTTATTATCTGTGGGTTTATTCACGAAAAGAGTGAATAAAAGATAATAATTTGAAAATTTGCGTATGCATAATGTTAGAAACATAATACACACTTTCATATATGATATTTCTTAAGAAATTTGTCTTTAATAGGCATCATAGCGATTCGACTATCCATCCCGGTCAGCTGGTAGGCTCCGTTGGAGAAAACTTTACTTTTAACGTAAGGCCCTTCCCACTTTGGCTCGAACTTGCCCAGCTGGTAGGCTTCGTTTGATAGTAAGGACTAGCTTGCCTTTTTGAAATGTTCGTACTCTGACTTTATGATTGAAAGCTTTCGAAATACGGGCTTGATATAGCTCAATGTGCTGTTGAGCTAGTTGCCGCTTCTCGTCGAGTGCTTCAAGCTCTTGAAGTCGAAGACGATCATTGTTTTCTACTGTGAGTTCGTTGGCGATAGCTATCCTTAGAGATGGAATTTAAATTTATAAGGGTAAAATAGCTTCGCATCCGTATACCAAAGAGAAGGGTGTATAGCCAGTCGGGGTACCTATGGTGGTGCGGTACGCCCATAGACATTCTCCAAGCTTTTTGCTATAATTTTGTTTATTGGCAGAAACAAACTTTTTGAGAAGCTTGATGATTATTTTGTTAAAGGCTTCTGCATGACCATTAGCTGCAGGATTATAAGTCGTGGAAGTGACATTGTTGATCCGATTGTCATCACAGAATCGAGTAAATATTTGACTAACGAACTAAAGTCCGTTGTCATGGGTGATCCGTCGATGAACGCCGAATCGATAAATCACATGATGCTTTATGAAGCTGTTGACACTGCTTGTCTTAAATTCTGCTAAAGGTATAGCTTTTTCCCATTTTGAGAAGTAATCGGCTATAGCTAAGATAAACCGTTGTCCTCGTAATGACGGTGGATTGATAGGACCAATAACATCCATACCCCAGGCTTCGAAGGGCCAAGATGATGCAGTGAGATGTAACAATTCAGATGGTTGGTAGATGAAATCTGCATGGATTTGAAACGCTCGACATTTCTTTGCATATTCGATTGCGTCTGTTACCATTGTGGGCCAATAATATCCCATACATCGAATCAGATCTTGTAGCTTAGGACCAGGCTGATGTACACCGTAGACACCATTATGAGCTTCTTGTAGTATCTTTTTGGCTTTATCTCCTGCAGGACAACGTAGGAGCATACCGTCAAAAGATCGTCGGTAGAGTGTTTTGGAGGAGTGATTGTAATAGAATCGAAACGACCAACGAAAGATTGTCGTTGCTTCTTTACGGTCTTCGGGGAAAATGTCATATACCACGAAGTCGATGAAAGGAGCCCTCCAGTCTTCGCTAGTAGTGCAAATTTCAACTGAATTGCTGAATTCAACATTCAAATTATTCTCGATGCATAATAATCTTCGATTAGCGATGACGATTAACTGGTATCTTTTTACAGGAATTGCTAATACTGTTGCTAGATTAGTAAGTGCATCGACCTCTGTATTGTATGCTTGGCGTACATGTTCAATAATGAAACCTTTGAATGATGTAGCCAGTTTGACTGTTGTTTCTTGGTATGGGATGAGATCTTGATGTCGGACTTCATACGTACCTCTAACCTAGTTGACATCCAATTTAGTCTCCGTATACTTTAAGATAGTTAATATCCAGCTATTTAGCTAACTGGAGACCGATGAGTAAAGCATTGTACTCAGCAACATTGTTAGAACATGGCTCATCCAGAGAACATGCTCTTTGAATAGCTAGTCCTTCTAGGTATATGTGGACAATCCCTACTCCAGCAATGATAATACCATTGGCTCCGATTCTGGATGCACCATCAAAGAATAGACGCCAAACGAGTATTTCTTTCAAAATCATATTGGTCTCTAGAGTTCCATCAGAAATTTTGTTGTAGAATTTTGACGTTTCAGGAATTGGATGTCCGGCTAAGAAGTCAGCTAGGGCTTGACCCTTAATAGACTTTTATGGGACATAGACTATATCATATTGTGCTAGTAGTATCGCCCATGTAGCAAGTCTGGAGTTGAGAGTACTAGGCTTTTTCACCAAAACTCATAGAGGATTGACTCTGGAGATAACATGAATAGCTTGGCCCGTGATATAATGACGTATTTTCTGGACGGCGAACATCAAGGCTATGCATTCTTTTTCTACCGAGCTGTATCGATATTCAGCACCAATCATTTTGCGACTGAGATAGTAAATTGCTTGTTCATGGCCTTCATTATTCTTCTAGGCTAGGAGGGCACCCAGAGAGTAATCCATTGCTCGAACATACATCAGGAAGGGTATTCCTGTGATTGGAGGAACTAGGATTGGAGGGTTCATCAAGTACCACTTTATGTCTTCAAATGTTTGCTAGCATTCATTAGTCCAAATGAAAGACACACCTTTCTTCATCAATTGAGTGAACGGTCTGCAGCATCCAAAGAGATTTGAGATGAATCTTCTGATGTACGCAAGTCATCCCTGGAATCCTCGTAGCTCTTTTAGGTTATGTAATGCCCCAGTCCCAAAATACGTAGGACTAGGAACGTAAACATGCTAGCTGTATACATACGAAGTATACTCCAATGTATGGAAACATCGTATGAATACAAAAGCTGTAAAATACAGTAGAACCATAACTAATCTCTTCCACACAAAATAAATAAAAGATATCATATAATGATAATGAATTTATCTTGATACAATATGTTGGGCGGAGACAAATCCACTACCAACAAGTAAAGGAAAAATATATAAAAAAAGAAATGATTTTTGGCGAGTGAAGCAAAGACGATCCAAGCGCAATCATCCTCGAAGAAATAGAGATGGTCACGACTAGAGCTAAAGCACCTGTGAAAGACAAGAGCACACACCTGGAGAGATAACCAGGTCCTCAGAGGGACGTAACAAGACACATAATATCATGCCATATAAACTGAATAAATATTGCTCAAATAAATAAGTCAATTGAATTATAACATGTTCCAATACACACCTATTGAACGAGCGTACCATCCCCCCAACCAAACAAGGACAGGAGATGGTAAACTAATTCACGGTGACGTATCTTTCCATGCTAAAAATCCAATATGGTATCCGGACCCCAACAAGGTTCAATACCTTCTCATCGAAGTAGTAAGTCACACCTACAACCAAACAAGGACAAGATGTGACGAACTAATTCGCGACAAGTTATTGTTCCAAGCCACGGTCAGATACAAGTACCCAAACCAAAAGTACTCATATCTAACGGATAAAGGTGCCTAACCGTTCTATGTGAAATGTAGTTAAGAACAATCCTTTCTACGCATGGGCCCTGGCAAAATAGGATCGATATAGTCCCCCCTTGGGCACCAGAGGCCCCATCAGTAAGAGCATGACATTCCGCAGAATCGTTAGTGGCCGTCAGTAATCATGGGTCATCAATCCCGTATCTCCAGCGGAGAGTCCGGGTCACAAGGGATAGTGCATCGAAGCCCATACGCTAAGGAATTGTCCTCCCCGCCCAATGCCTACTATGTTGTATCCACAACAATAACCTCTATAACCGCTAAGTCAAACTAGCATGCAACCTCTATTAGCGGTTATTCCTATCGCACGTCTCGTACGTACTGGTGGCCAGCCAATCACGCACTTCCGTGTTCTACATGCGACACACAACTTCGTGGTATAACGTGTTAAGGCCATGAATGCAACACACAAAGGTGGTCCCTTATATCTAGGTTTAATGTGTAAGAAAAATAATACATAGCAGGAATATAAATGAACAATAAGTTCTAACAGGTTATGCCATGTATCACAGTTTATTTTGCATAAAGAAAATAAATAATGCATGAAATATGAGCTAAAATAATTTAAACAGCAAATGGCAAGGTGTCTTGCCTGGTAGTACGCCTGGTGTACTGTAATGATCAAGATGGCACGAATTATGACTTTGGTGCAACAACTATGCATGGTGACCTCTGATGGTCGAACGGACAGTTCCATTGGGTCCAGAAGGGTCAATTTAGTTAGAGTGGACATATGGTAGTACAAAATTGGCGGAAGAAAGGAATAATAGGATTGGTTATGGAAAGGAGGAAATCAAAGAAAAAAATAGGTAATAATGAATATATATACGATTTTTAGAAAACTATCCTTGAAAAATATGTACTAGTAAAAATTGTTTTTATTTTAGATAAGTAAAAAAAAACACATAAAAATTACTTCGTAAAACTTTAAGTTTGTCAAAAATGATATTTAGATAGAAGCTATGTTTTTACTATTGAGAATATAGTGGGAATCTAGAAAAGCATTTTTAAGACAAAGCTATAATTTGCCAAATGAATATACTTTTAGATTAATAAATTTGGTCAAAGTTCTTTTTAAAATAACATATAGATTTTGCAAAACCATAAAATAATATAATCTAGTTTAGGCTAAAATCCAGTTTGAAATCAAAGCGGGCTAAAACCCTAATTCTATAGGCTTTGCAAGATATTGCAAGCATTAGATATTTAAATAGTAAAATATTATTAATACTACTGATATTTATACCTATATAGTGAATAAGAATATAACTAATACATATGACATATTGTCATAAAAATAATAATGATAATACTTATATTAGTAACAATACTAATAATATAATTCCATACAGTCTTCTTCCTACAAACTAATAATAATAATAATAATAATAATAATAAAACTGAATCAATTAAAGAAAATAACAACATAATAATAATAATAATAATAATAATAATAATAATAATAATAATAATAATAATAATAATAATAATAACAATAATAAAATGCTAAAGAACTAAGTAGCTACTGTTCTCTCTTTTGAGAGAAGAGTATTCGAGAGAACAATATTGAGTTAAAAAAACAAAAACAAAAAGAAGAGAGAGAAAGAGAATTGGAGAGAGGGAGGAAGAGAGAAGCTGAGGAGAGGAGAAGAGAGCGCGCTGAAAGGGAGAGAGAGGCGGCGGGGGAGGAAGCTGGAGTGCGAGAGAGAGGTGGACGGAGGGTCGGCGGTCCGGCGGCTAGGGCATGCCGGCGGGGAGGGGCGCTCCGCGGAGGCGGTGGTCAGGGTTTCACGGGCGGAGCTCGGCGCTACGCGAACGGGGGAGAGGGCGAGCACGTTGGGGCGACCGGAAAAGGGGTAGCGGCTGCGGCGTTCCGTGCTCGAGCGCGCGGCGGCGTTCCGTGCTCGAGTGCGCGGCGAAAGTGGTTTGGCGCCGGAGCTCTCGAGCGCGGGCGGCTGATCGGGACAGGGGCGGTCGGGCGAAGATATGTGGGGGGTTCCCGGTGGAGCAACCAGACTCGAGGGAGACGACGAGCGTGCTCGTGCACGGCGACGGTTGCTGACCGGAGCTGGGTCGACCGGCCGATTCGAAGAGGAGCGGTGAGGCGCGGCGGAGATCGGTCTCAGGTTAGGGTTTCGGCCTTTTTCCTTTTTTTCTGTGGTGTTTGGTCGTGTTTGGGCGGCGATGGCCGGAGTTAGGGAGACGGCGGAGGTGGTTTGGTTGTTCGGGTGGCCGTGCCACTGTGGTGGCGTTGGCGGTGGTATTGAGGGACGGTGACGGGAAAAGGCCGGGGTTGCAGGTGGCGAGGGTGCCGGGATCGGGTGGTGATAATTGTGGCGGTGGCTGTTGTTTGGGCTGGGTTGTGGGAAGGCTGGTGGTGGTGATGGCTGGGTTTAGTCGGTGGATGGCCGGGGATGGCGAGGTCGGACGGTAGGCTGGTAGGGGTGTCGAGGAGCGGGTGTTCGATATGAAATTTGGTGGCAGGGCCATGGATGTGGTCGGGTATAGGTCTGTGGATCGGTTAGGCGACAGATCACGTGGTGGCGGGCTGATGGTGTTGGTGAAGGAACGGCGAGGGAAGGATGATGGTGGTCGTGGTCGAGAGGAGAGGTAGTAGGTCTTAGGATTTGATTTGTGTCGGGATGTGTCTGACACGGAATTTGATGTACTTGTATAATATAGAATAAAAACGGTGGACACAGACACGATGCACGATAATTTTGGGTGGAGAGAAATTTGTGGATGATAAAATTTATGGAGGAGTACCTGCCTATTTATAGGATGTGGAAATTCCCAATTGGATAGGATTAGAAAAAGATTTAAACCCAAATTAGATAATTCAATCTATTTAATTCAAATCCAAATCCAAATCCAAATACAAATCCTATTTAAATTATATCCCTTTAGTTTAAAATCAAATCAAGTAAATCAAATTTCAATTATAGATATTACTTTAATCTATTTAAATAAATCCAAAAATCAAATTAAGATTCAAATGGCCACAATAACTTCCAAATATATTTTTCAAAATACCAATAATAATAATTTCAAAAATAATAAATATTTTTAAATATCTTTTTGAATAATAAAATATTAATATTAATAAATCTCAAAAATTACATTTTTATTTAAAATAGACTAGTAAAATATTTAGGAAATATATAAGTATGCACAAGAATATTATCAATAATTATTATAAATGAAAGACTTTGTACCAATAAAATAAATAAAATAATTAGCTTGAAAGTTTGGTACGATAGCTAAAATAAATATTATATAAATTATTTTGAAACTACAAAATTAGAATAAATATTTTTCTAAAATATGTACGCTAGCACATATTCGCACTCGTCGAGCAAATTCAAAAATGAAATTTTGCGCACGACGTACAATACGACTACGCGACGTACCATACAAAATTTTAAATCAGTACCAAATTTAATAATAAATTAAAAAATGAAAAAAAATAGTAGAAATTTAGGGGTTTTACAGGTTACGTGAAAGATGCATATTTTGAATGGCTTACTTTCTCCGGGTCAACGTGTGTACCCTTAGAGGTAATAATGATCCGAGAAATTTTCCACTAGAGACTCCCAGAAATGACTTGGTGTGATTCATTTTGAGTTGATACTGACGTATTAGATCGAAGATAGTTCTTAAATATTAGATATGATCTTCCTTTAGATGACTTTTGACAGCAATATTGTTGACATAGCACTCGATTATTTTTCGTAAGTGTTTACGAAAGATGGTACTCATGGCCTACTGATAGGTGGCACCAGCATTTTTGAGACCAAATGACATGACAGTATAGAAGTAAACTCCTACAGAAGTACGAAAGGATGTATGCTTTTTCATCTTCGGGGTTCATCGTGATCTGATTATATTTGGAGAATTCGTCCATGAAAGACATTTGTTAGAACCCGTAGGTATTGTCGATCATGACATAAGTGATTGGAAGAGGAAACTCATCCTTGGGATAAGCTGCATTGAGGTCTCTAAAGTTGATGCAGACTCAGACTTTTCCTGTCTTCTTCATAACTAGAACGACATTAGCCTCCCAGTCGGGATATTGTTCCTTCCTGACAAAATTGTAGACGATGGGTTTCTTGACTTCAGCTTCTATAGCATCCTTCATATCAGGTCAGAATTGTCGTTGTTGTTGTTTGACTGGCCTAGCATTTGGCAAAATATTGAGCTTATTGGTAGAAATTTGAGGATATAATCTTGGCATATCTTTATGGCTCCATGTGAACACATCAGTATATTCTCAGATGAGCTGAATCAGCACTTGTTTATCTGCTTCCGCAAGACTTTTACAGATAAAGATTGGCCTTGGAGAAGCTTCATCTCCGACATCGATCTAAATTAATTCATCCTCAATGGATGGTTTACGCTGTTCGAAGCGAAGCTCCCATTGAGTATCTATCAGTTGTATCCAAGGCTCTTCCTCATAAGCCTCGATTATGTCATGATTATATTCTAAGAATTCAGCTATCACCATATTGGATGATAGAGTGACTCGATGGACGTGCCCTATACTGGTGTCTGAATCCCATGAAGAAGAGTCAGAAGAATTAGACTGTTCTTCTTTATCAGACTCAGAAATATTTGGGGTTGTAATGGGCGTAATATAGCCTAATCCATGTTTCGTCTTGTCATAATATTGTGAAGACTTTCCTTTTGGGGTGGGTATACGAATAGGAGTTCGTCTACCTTTATCACCATTGAGGCCAGATTTGAAATTATAATCCATCTTTCGATTGATATTTTTAGAGTTGACTGTAACGATGTAGTTGAATTCGCCCACTATTATCGTTTTCAGAGTCGCTACCAAACATGGTCCTTTGATTCAATCCTTTACTGAAGAGGATAGGATGTTCATCTTTCTTCCAGGAAGGAATTAAAAAGAACGAGTTTTATACTGGTTCAAGTGATACCTCATCTTGTAAAGGTTGAATTTCCCCCAAGGTAACACGTTCAAAATTGTCCAGAATTTTTAAATAATGTTGTGTGTAATAATTGGCATCAATATACTGCAACGGAGATGCTACTTTATTGATATTTGCATCAACATTTGCAACAATATTTTTAACCTTGGCTGATGACTTACCGAGGTTAATAACAAGATGAGAAAAAGTAGGAGGCTTGTTACGACAAAAATCGATAACAAGAGGCTCAGAAGAGGTGAGCTCTCTTTGTTCCATTTTTTCAGTAGGGGAGACTTAGTAGAAGGAGAGATATTAATGGTCAGCATCTGGAAGGTCTAGGGATAAGAAGTGCGTCCATTAACTGGAATTACTAAGACCTCGTCTGGATTATCTTTTTAGTCTTCTTCGGTGTCCATAGCCAATACAACCTTCATGTATTCTTCTTCGTACATCTTGGAGTCTATATAATAGGCCTTGATACCTCAGAAGGGATTGAGATCAGCCACTTCTTTTTTGACTTCTCCGTTATCATCAACGTATTTAAAACATTGATGGAGAGTGGATGGCACAATGTTATGTTTATGCAACCACGGTCTTCCTAACAATACATTGTAGGAGATATAATTGTCAATCACATAGAAGGTGACTTTTGTACGCAGATTGCCAATTTTGACTATTAGGAAGATCTTTCCCAACTGCTCGCTTCTTCCAGAAATTAATCCAAGTATAGTCGTGATCGTCATGGAAAGACTATGGACCGGGATCTTCAGCGCAACCAATAGAGTCTTTGGCATAATGCTGAGTACGGATCCAGGGTCGACCAGAATACGATCGACCATCATTTTGTCGATATATCCTGTAAAGTAGAGAATTCAGTCATGTCGATTATCCTATAGTAACATGTCACCTTGAGTGAAGATGATATTAGGAATCAGTTCCAGCACGCTATGGCAATGAGAGCATGCCACAGGTTCTTCGTCTAGTTTATTGAGATGTTCCAGACAAGCGTCGGCTTGTATCAAAGCCTCACTTAATGTTTCTCGAGTTTTTTTGAGAGATACAGGAGTTCAAAAATAGATAATCTTGTCAGAGTATTGGCTAGTTGAGCTAATATGTCAAAATTATACAGTTTTTTGAATTTTTGTAATAGAGTTGCCTTCTTCAGGTTCTTATCAAAGCAAACATGCTGCTAGTCTTTATCAGCTATTGTCAGTTTAGAAGGACCCGAGTCAGCTGGTGGAGCTGATGTTGTAGGGGCATCAGAAGCAGGAGGAGATGATGCCAGAGGAATATTAGACGTAGGAGGAGGTGTGACTACCTTCTTCTGCCTTTTTGGATAATCTCTAAGGTAAAGCCTTCCAGACATGGTACCAGTCATGGCTTCTTCTTCCAAAACAGGTGAGAAAGAAACTATGTTGCAGTTTTTCACTCGTATCTTGCTTTTGGAAGATTTCTCTTGAATCTTTCCTTTGAGTACGTAGCACGTCCTTATTGGATGCCCCAGGAACCTGTGATACATATAATATTTAGGATTGTCAGTTTTACCTACTTCATCCGGCCGTTTAGCTTCGGGCAGTTAAAGTTTGTTGCTTTTGATCAGACAATCGAATATGCTCAAGATGTCATCTTTATCAAAGGAATACTCCTTTTTGGGACGTGGTGCTCTCTGTGAAGTTGCCTTTGCTACAGGTGCCGATTGACTCACGTTGATGGCCAAGGCTTCTTTACCTTTATGGTTGTTTTGACAACCACTACTGGTGGTAGCATGATGTTCATCTTTGTCGAGATTAGGCATTGGGATACCTAGCTGCTTGAACTTATCAGCACTGTCTTTGGCTGCCCTGGCACTTACTATGAAGGAACCCCAATCTTGGAATTATGTGGGTCCCGACCACATGTTGACTATAGGTAACAAGTTTAATTTGTAAGTATCTATAGTCAATGCATCAGGAGTACCCAAACGCATTTTGAGTGCTTCTCGATGGAAGCGCTCTAGGAAAGATTTAGCAATTTTATTAGGCCTTTGTTTGATTTTAGTAAGGGCTGACATGGTCATGTCGTTTGTTCCTTCGTAGAACCGTTCCAGAAACATCTGCTTTAATGCTGCAAAGGATGTTATGTAATAATCTGGTAAGCTACGATTTCAGTCACAGGCAATACCTACTAAATATTCGACAAATACTCTAGTGAGTAGAGCATCGTTCTGCTGAAGATGACCAGTCATCATCTCAAAGTGGTTGATATACTGACTCGGAGATGTTCTACCGTCAAACAACATTACGGTCGGCAGCTTATATTTGGGTAGGAATGGATCACTTTCTTCTACTTAGAAGGATAGGGTTGTTTGATCCCTAGTTTATACAAACCCTCCTTTTGCTTAAAAGCTTCAAACTAATTATGTAGAAGCTTAACTGCCTCTAAAGGGTCTTCCGATGTTGGAGAAACGGTAGACTAGTTTGATGGATTGGGAGGCAGAGCTGCATGATAAGTACCACCCCAGCACCGGAATGACTCGGAGTAACCTGAGCTGGCACAGTAGCATTAGGGATTGTACCCCCATAACAATGTTGGTAAGTGCAGAGACTGCTACGTATTCTTGGATTGGAATTGGATTCACAACCGACAGAACAACATATTGTGTCATAATAACCGTGTGCATACTCGTAACCATGTCCGCCATAGCTTTTAGGTTGGCCTCCAGAGTAGCAATTCTTTACTCTTGGCTAGCCGAACTGGAAGCGCCTGTTCTTCGTTGGTGACGAAGACAGATACTTCTCTAGATATCAAGGATGAGCTAGTGGAAAGGATAGTTCTATCAGAATCTTCACTATCGGCATTGAAGTCCGATAAATTTCTACCCCAATGTTAGGAGTGGAAAGATTCTTTTGATCGAGAAAACTTTGGTTTTTTGATTTTGTGTTCTGGTAAGCACCTTCATTGAAATCACGGAGTCGATCAAGGTATTGTTGGCTGGAATTATAGGATGAGTTACGTCTTGGACGTCTTCCTCCCCAGTACTACGAGACATCATGTTAATTGTGGCAAATAGAAATTTGTCTTCATCCACCATAATCAATTCAGGAGGCCAAGTGTAATTCAAGCGGTCAAAAATAGACCGTTTAGCTGATTGATAGAAGTACTTGATTACTATCTCATGGTGTTGATTGTAGTAATGTTCCTGATATGGAATTATAGTTGCATGAGTTGGGCCTGCAGTCTTTCACTTTTGTACAAGAATTTTGCGGAGATCAGTTACATTGACATGAGATGAAGAAGAATAAGCCATACGTTCCTTGATTATATTAATTGTTTATATTCCTAAGATTTTGGGTCCCTTGGGTACACAAGGAAGTGCTGAGTTTGTTGGCATAAGTGAGAGGATTCTTGATCATAGAAGTCTTCACTGAATGCTGATTGGTGGCTGGCGTAGTCTGTTTTAGATGTTTGACATGCCATATAACTCGATGGAAGGAATTATGCCCAACATTTGTTAAGATATGTGCGTATATCAGTATCATGTGCCACTTGTTTGTCAGTCTAGGATACCATTAATTTTCTCTGCTTTGATCTTGATATGTACAGGGTAGGGAGATTCTGTCTTTGGCCTGATTGGCACGGGCCAGTTTGAAGTGGAGTGGGCAGTATGCCCTGTTGTTCTGCATATACTGTCTAAGCATATTTGGTGCGACGTAATTGGGCAGCAGAAAAGAAACTTTGAGCAGAGTCTACTTTCTTGGTATTGAATTGATCGTCTCTGCCAAGAGAAGTAGAGTTTCTACTCAGAACTATTCTGGCATTGATTGGCACAGAGGCGCAGTCAGATGAATTTTCTATCGAATTCAGGACTGGGGAAGAATAGTGAATGGGCTCACCATGTTTTCCTTTTTTCTATGCAGGAGAAGTAATGGGTGCACTCTCCACAAGTTTGGAACTGAGGAGGAGTAAGGAATGGCCGTAGGGCGCTTTCCTTTACTTTGCACAGCAATAGTGGTTGGCACGCCTTCCACCAAGTTTATAACTGGAGAAGAGTGAGGGATGGCCATATGGTGTTGTGCCTTGTTTTGTATAAGAACAGTGATTGTTGTGCCTTCCACTAAGTTTAGAACTGGGGAAGAGTGAGGGATGTCTATATGGCATTGTCCCTTGCTTTGCGCATGAGCAGTGATTAGTGTGCTTCTGGATTTCGGAGTCCAAATGGCGCGAGTCTTCCTGTCTTTGGAAAAAGCAGCATATGCACGCTTGGCAGCAGCGCGCTTGGCACCCCCAACGCCAATCAGTGCTTCATAGGCTATTTAGTCGACTTGAACGACCAAAGTCTTCTGCATCATGACGACCGACACAACATCGCATTGAGTTGTCACTTTCTCGTCAGAGAAGAAAGTCGTCCCCAATATAGTCACCATTTTGTTTGCAAAAATAAAAGTTTTTCGAGAAAACTAAGTTATAAACTGAAAAAGAGAGTATAATAGTGCAATTTGAGTCTGGGAAAGTACAACTGTAGGAGTCTGATCAGAAGACAATAACTTTATCCCTTGGACGATGCGATGTCGAAGAAGAGAAACTCTTGAATGTGCTGCAGCAACTTAGTCAGAAGATTATGATCATTAGTGAAGATGGAAGAATGATTATGAACTCTATTTACAGAGTTTTAGGATAACCGTCAAGTAGTTATCTTGATTGGCGCGTGATGCTGGTTCGCGCATCATCACCCATATATGCGAACAGTTGGCTTAACTGTATGAGACTTGTGACATTCTGTGAGAGAGATTCGTTTGGTCGTGGACAGTATCGCGTATACGTTCTTCGAGATTAGTGGCATGTGTGCCACCTCATATTTAACTATTTTTGGATGATAGTTGATCAATTTGGTGCTTGCTGATAAATGGCACAGCGCCATCCAAAAAAAACACTAAGTACTTCATAACTGAATAGTTGATTGTTTTGTGCCAACTCTGCATGACGCATAGTAAATGACAAACCTCATAATAATGACTCTAATAATTCTCCTCGAGTAATGTGCACTCAGGATTTGAAGAGATATTCCTCGACCGACGTGCTGTGAGTCATGATGACAGCCATTTGGTTTCTCAAAGAAGATCGCCACGTGGCAGCAAACGCTATATGAAGCTCAGCGCCATCTAATGTGGTACGCCATCTGATCTTAAGCGACATTTGATATATATATTATGGCACTATTTGTGAATGGCGCATTGCAATGTTTTGATATATTTTGAGCTTCTACACAGTTAAAGGGAGCTGCAGGTTCCTCCAGGGGCTTAGCAGTAGCTCTACAATAGTGTGAAGCAGTTGTAGCTCCTGTAGGTATGCTACAACTAAATTATAGTATAAGGGAAGAGTTCCTGCAGTGCATTAGGCAACAGTTGAGCATTTGCATCAGTTGCTAGCATCCCTTGCAATAGCAGCATAAGTAGTAGCAGTTGTCCAACGCTAGGAGCAGTTGTGCAAGCTTAACAATAGTCTAGATGCATACAGGACTAGGTAATACTGGAGAATGTAGGCTGTTGTGTAGGCTTAACTACAGTTTAGATGCTGCTGTAGCAGGCAATAAGGGTTGTATGTAATCTGCAGCAACTACATAGCAGCATTCAGACTGCATAATGTGCCTATGTGGGTGTGTAGGGACTGTAATCTATATTATAGGGTGTGAGTGGGTGTTTTAGAGAATGTATTAGTGTGTTGGGGGGGTATGTATTTGTGTATATCTGGAATCAGAGTATTGATGACATGAATTTGAGTATTCAGTATATAAATGAGTGTTTCCTGCATTTGGATGTGCAGTGTTCCTATGTGCAGTCCTAGCACCTGTACAGACAGTGTATGAACTAATACATATGTAAGTGCGTGTCCCTATATGTATTTGTATTATGTTTGTTCATAATCTGTGTTAGTGTGTATCAATAGGTAGGAGAGTGTCGTAGTGGTATCAGTTGAGTAGGTGCAGTCCTAGTGACAGATGTGTACATGTGAGTGTGAGAGTATAGGCAAATTGGGAAGAGGGTAAACATGTGCAGGTATGATATGGTTATGGTAAGGTACAACAAGAAGCAGGCTATGGTAAGTCCTAGTATAGTGTGATATGGTATAGTGTGTTATGTGAAGGGTAAGTGTGCTAAGGTAAATTATGATATGGTGTCATGGTATAGGTGTTAGCCCAATAATTGTATCATATTTTTGAATATGGCTAATTGATTAAGTTTAACATAATGATGTCACTAATATTCATGTAATCACTATCATGTTGCTAATTAACCTTAGCATTGTCCTACTGTTCATTAAATATTGCTACTGCTTTGTTCGTCTAACATGTACTTGCAGACAAGCAGTAAGCATGATAAAACTGGGACATGCTAGGAAGAACAAATGATGGGCCAAAGACGGTGTTATTCAAAAAGATCTCTCTGAACTGTCCAACGACATATCTAGGGCCTCGCAAAGGTATTCATATTTCCATATCTATTATCTTTGGATGACTGTCGTTAAAGGAAAAGGCTATCATGGTACAAGAAAGAAGACAAGTCAGCCATGCCTGCAAGATTCATTTGGACATCTATATGCTGCTCGGGTTTATCATTCTTATGTAATTTTATACTTTATTGAGTCTAGGAATTATGTAAATCGAGTCGCACTTGGTACCAAAAGTCCACTCGACCAAACAAAGTCCACTCAAACAAAAGCCTAAAACCCATTCACAAAAGCCCAACCCAAAACTCAACTCATTCCAAAATAGGCCAAAGATCTATACCATTTATGTACACCAAATTCAGATTGAACTCGATCTTGGTAATTTGGTAATCCCAAAGACTTGTGAAATCCCAGATATTATGGTTCCCAACGTTCGAAAAAATTTAAATATCCATCAGAACTCTGCCGGAACTCGGTCCATAAAATGCCTATAAATAAAGATGGATTTTCACATTCTTATTCACTCACCTACAATCCATTCTTTTATCTTATAGTGAGAAAGTCGCTGATCTTTAACCTTCCCATCTCCAAGATCAACTCCCTCAGCCTTCTAATTCCTACTGCGATCTCGGTTAGAAGTCTGAACAAAGTTATAAAAGCTTGGTCTATAAAAAACTCTCTTCTGTTCTGAAGTCGACGAGTCCTTCGGATAAAATCTCATGGTTGAAGTCATCGTACCTTTGAATAAAAGCACAAGGTGTAAGGAGCTGCAAGCGCTTTAAATTCAAAGCTTGTGTTTCACTATTATGACTATAGTGGATTCAACTCCGAACAAGAGGTCTCGGACCTGGACTAGTCCTTTTCGAGGGAAACCAGGATAAAATCTCGATATTTGCATTTGCTCTCTAAACTATGCTTCTTTTAATATTTGTCTTACATATACACGATATAATTTTGTTGGTTGCACTCTGTCTTCACTTAGAATAATTTTTATTGGATATATATTTCTGCTGTACTCTATTCACCCTTCTAGAGTTGCCAATACGGTCCTACAATAGGGTGGTAAGTGTATGTAGGGCATGGCATTATTATAAGAAAACTATATATATATATATATATATATATATATATATATATATATATATATATATATATATATATATATATATATATATATATATGAATATATGTTTTTTTTTAAATATATATATATATGAATATATGTGTATATGTATAAATATATATATATATATATATATATATATATATATATATATATATATATATATATATATATATATAAATATATATTAAATATATATATATATATATATATATATATATATATATATATATATATATATATATATATATATATTTATATATATTTTTATATATATATATAAATATATAAATATATATATATATATATATATATATATATATATATATATATATATATATATATGATAGATGGCACCTCTAGAGGGGGGTGAATAGAGTGCACCGAAAAAAATATCCCCAATAAAAATTATGCAGGTAAAGGCAGATACAGACGTATACTTAAATACTGTAATATAAAGTAGTACATAAATAGGGAGAAGAAAGCAATACGCAGACACCGAGATTTTATACTGGTTTCCCTCTGAAAGGACTAGTCCAGTCTCGAGTATTCCTGCTCGATGTTAAATCCACTATTTGAAATAGAGGTTACACCATGTGCTTTACTCCGAAGGACACGCCGACTTCTTACAACGTCGTGTTTTTATCCGAAGCCTACGATCAAACTTCAATCTGTCTGAAAAGCTTTTATACACCAAGCTTGTATAACTCGAATACTCCTAATCGAAAACCACCGACACTTAGAAGAATAGGAGTTGTCTTTAAAATGTGAAGATTAAAAAGCTTTTTGTAATATGAAGGCTCAGAAGGAATAGAGAAGATGAAGAATGAGATAAGTAAAATGTCAAATTCTTCTCTATATATTAGTTTTTGAACTAGAGTTCGGGCAGAACTCGGCTAGGGTAAACGTTTAGATTTTTGAACGTTAGAGATCCAAAAGACTAAGAAATTTTTCTGACCATGAGTGATACAAGGTGACCGAGTTCAAGGCGAGTTCGGCCCGAGTTCGACTACTAGGTTTTCTTGGTATTTTGGTTCAGGAAGGGTTTTTGGATGTTGGTTTGGTTTGGGATAAAAGATAGGTTTGTTTTTGTGAGGATAGGCTTCTAAATTGCTAGTAATTTCGACTCATAAAATAATCTAGACTCAATAAATAAAAAATACATAATAAAATAGAAAAAGTTCACTTGACGATCAGTTGCAGTCTTCTGCAGACATCGTTTGTAATCTTCTTGCTTTCCATGTCAAAGTCGAAGTTTTAAGTCAATTATCAAAATCAGGTTGATTATGGCTACATGGGCCAACAATCTTCTCTATTTTGATAATTTGACAAAACTACGATTGATACTTAACAACTGTTCAGCATGTTCAGAAGTAGATTGATACGGTACAGAAGTAGCTTGCTCATTTGTACGTTAGCTTGTTCGAAACCGTGCTCCCCCGCATAAAATGACCAAGTCCCGTCTTCAGAACATTTGATATCTTACAAGACATATCTCAAACCAAAAAATTCTCAGAGCAACATGTATAGTATTTATATGATATAGTATTCATAAGATTAAGTATCATATTCTCCCTCGTTTGTCACATCATGAAAATGACAAAAATAAGAATGTACTCAGCACAGAGAAAAGCTAATAGTGCGTAAACTAGTACGACATAGAAGAAGTCACATAACTAGAAATGCATATAGAGTGCTGAAAATAAGAAACTGATACATAGAGTACATAGACTAATATAAGCGAAACTGAAATACTGAACTGTCACGTATAACTAAAAATGCTATAAAGAAGCATATCACTAATACATGAAAAAAAAGCAACTAGAACATAATAGTGCCTCTGTATCACTAGACGTCATCCTCAGTCATCATCCTCATCAGCAATAGTAGCCCGAGAAGGGTTCCCGGACTCAGCAGTACGATGTAGATCATAGCAAGCAGCAACTGGGTCGAAATAGCAATGAGCCTTCGAATCATCAATCCGATAACCAAATACTGAGGGGTCACAAACCATAGTAATGGGGCCGCCAGGGTCGTAAGTAAAACTGTAACTAAAGTCCCTCATAGTGTTGGTCATAGCCTAAAGCTGGAGTGTGGTACAGAAGTCCATGGATCGAAACAGATCCATCATCAAGGCCTGAAGTGACTCAAGAGTGAAACCTATGGGAGGATGTGAAGGATGTAAACCAGCTGATGGGCCAACAACAGAAAGAGGAGGTGGAGGAGCCTATACTACGGGAGTATGTGCGACTCGACGATGCGCATGAAAATAAGTAGGTGGTGCATCACGAGAATAGTCATCGAAGACAATATTGAAATACTCAAAGACGTATGGAAGATACATTACTATAGAAGGTTTCGCATTTCTTGCGACGTCGTTCATTAGCAGCGATAAGAGTATTAGGAAGACTGAATGGAACTTGAAAATAGAGATGATAAATAGCAGAAAGCTCCAGATAGGTGATCTCATCGGTAGAAGTTTTCTTGGGAAGAATAGTAGAGAATACCAAGTCATAAAATTAGTCGTTCATGAATTTCGGTCGAAGGTGACCTTTGGGACGTGGATTGGGTTCACACAACGAGTCACAGAAATAATCAAAAGTCACGTTAGCTGGAAATCAAACTTTGGTGATATCCACCAATGCTTCCCCTTTATTAGGAATATGAAGCATAATAGCCGGATCATCGGCATCAAATTTAATGTCTATTCCACCGACTTTAGATTTAACCGTGCCATTGGTGACCGTGAGATTGCAACAAAACATTCGAATTACGTTCCAATAGATAGGATAACTGGATTGCACTAAATCTTCTAAGTTGAAGTGTTAAAAAATAGATAGAGTTTTAGGGTGGCTAGGGTTAGGGTTTCGGGTGGCTTTGCTTCTATTTGAAGGAAGAAGATGATGTTTAGTGTGGGGTTTTAAAGAGGAAACTCGACTGTCCAGCTTATGTTTGGATTTCCCTTAACCGAGTTTGGCCCGAGTTTGTCCAGAGATCGGTCCGAGCTCGGTCACATGGTAATCTGAATAGACTTTGGGCAATTTTGATACAGGTTTTAACATGGATACAAAAAATAATTTGAAATAAATGTGTTGATGAAAAACAATTAATATTAATTAATCAAAATATACAAAATGTATCAAATATTTCAGGTTAGCTGTAGGGGCCGGATCCCAGCTAGTGGTAGTTCGAAGACACTTGGCACTGTGTCGCTTAGATTTTTACATCTTTTTGTCAGAAGGGCCATTTCGGCTTATAACCAAAATATTCTACAGTTTTATATATCTAGATCCAGTAATATATAACTATAAAACTTCAAAGCCCAAAATTCTTAATTCTCTTCGTATAAAGTTAAAATTAATAAAGATGTCAGCTAATTGACGTTCTATGTTGACATACTCTAAACAAATATCACCTTATAAAACATGGTCTCTAAGAAAATGATATATAATTTCTATATATTTAGTGCGAGAGTGACAAATGGGATTCTTTGTGAGATTTATCTACTAAATGTGAATGTGGTTGTAAGTCAACTGATAGTCTTCCAAGGTTTGTTTCATCCACAAAATTTGAGCACAACAACGTTCTGCGGTTATATATTCTGCCTTGGTTGTTGATAATGCAACAAAATTTTGCTCTTTTGAAAAATAGGAGACTAAGAATTTTCCTAGGAAATGACATGTGCCACTGGTACTTTTACGATCGACCTTGCATCCGATAAAATCTGTATCCGAAAAACCTATCAGGTCAAACGAATAGTTTTTTGATACCATAGCCCGGTTGTTAAAGTACCTTTAAGGTATCATAGTATATGCTTAACGTTGCTCACATGTGATTCCATAGGACAAGCCTGATATCATGGACATAAGGATACTGAAAACATAATATTTGGATGACTAGCAGTTAAATAAAGTAAACTACTAATCATACCTCTGTACTTATGCACTTCAGTTGGTTTACCACTTTCATCCATATCAAGCTTTGTAGACGTTGCCATAGGAGTTCCAATTAGTTTGACATTGTCCATATCAAACTTCTTCAGCAGGTCTTTTGTATTTTTGGCTTAATTGATAAAAATTTCTTGTGATTTTTTTTTGATTTGTAGCCCAAAGAAGAAAGTCTATTCTCCCATCATGCTCATTTCAAATTTACTCTGTATACACGTAGCAAACTCATTACATAGCATTTTATTTGTCAATCCAAAGATAATATCATCTATATAGATCTGTACTATAATATTCTTATTCATAGATTTTATTAAAAGAGTAGAATCAATCTTTTCTTTTGAAAAACCGTGTTCAAGTAAGAAGAAACTAGGGTACCATGTACGAAGTGCTAGTTTGAGTCCATAGAGAGCCTTACGAAGCTTGAATACGTGATCTGGTCTTTTGAAATCTTCAAAACCGGAAGGTTGTTTAATAAAAACTTCTTCTTTTATAAAACCTTTTACAAAAGCACATTTGACATCCATTTGAAAAAGTTTAAAACCATAAAAACTTACAAAAGTACATAACATTCGAATAGATTCTATTCTAGCAACCGTAGCATATGTCTCATCGTAGGCAATACCTTCTTCTTGATTATAACTTGAGCTACTAGACGTGCTTTGTTGCGTGTGATCATACTGTCATACCCCGATTCTGTAGAATCGATAGTCGTCCCCCGGGCGTGATGCCGTACGAACCTAAATTGTGATCGCACAAGGCATAGTCATAAGGTTATCCGAAACACAACAACAAGAGAATGCGCAGAGTAAATTGAACACACATTATAAAGAAGAAAACTTAAGCTTTTTTGATAATAAACATCATTTTACAGACTCGATACAAAGGCGCCGTACGGGCTTTTTACAAACTGACTCCATTACAAAATGAACATCGATTAGATAGCCGTTTCATACATTTCATCCATTTCTTTATACAACCAGCATTACAAAAACCACCTGGGATGGTGGGGAGTCGCTCCATCTGTCTTCTGGTCTTCAACAGCAGAGTCTTCAAAAGAGATTGGATCTAGGCTTCGATCGCACGGACGAAGCTTCAAAACACATGAGCGTTGCCTCCCTTCACGCGGCACGCTCCTCCCGATTTATCGCACCTGTAGAGAGAGCGAGGATACAATCAACATGTACTGGCGAGTGGCTAATTAATTTCCAGGCTCTCATTTGGTTCAAGAATTTAGATAAAAATCATACAACTTACTTTTAGTGATCTTTCTAGCCATTCTAGTTATTTTTGTGCGAAGCATTTGACGAAACGTAAACCAAGTAAGTTACACCAGAATTTCCCTCGACAGAGTACGCCGTGCAACATAAAACTTACCATCACCTTCCCTGTTAGTTGATAACAATTTATATCAAGTGTATAATGTGGAGGTCACTGGCATTAACTAGCCATCCTGGATATAGCCTGGTAAACAGGGTCCTTGCACCGCAAGTAGCGAGCTCCGATGCAAGTCCCCGAACTACCGGTTGCTCCATACCCAGCTCGGCTATAACCTGTTTCTTTCTAGGCCGAGTCGGTCCCGTGGCCCCGGGTTGCCGCTCGAAGAAACCATCGCCCTTGTCGACAAGTTGTCCATGACCATGTTATGTTAACAAGGTATATTTTATGGTATCGTTGGGGTTGGTTATGTAGTCGATTCATTTACTTGGTTTTTCAGACCGAAAATAATTCTCTCTCTTTTCTAATATCTTATCTTTTCTCTTATAGAACATTGGAATTGTATTTTCCAAATGAATCATTCAATTGATACAATTACCCGAGTTCTTATTTTGAAATAGAGGGTCGAAGAGAAGGAGGTCAGCCACTCACCTTGAGTTTTGCTTGAGGCGAGAGACTTTTTGGCCGCGCTAGACGTCGCCTACGCGATTACCTGAAATCGCACAAGCAACCGATTAGAATACTGTATTATACAAGAAGTTCGATAGGAAATGCGAGTTTGAAATGCAAGCCATGAAAACCATCGAAAACATTTATGAAAACGTATTCAGAAAACCAAAGCCAAAACCAACGCAAGTGGCGTGAAAAATAGAGCAACGGGAGGTCTCTCCCGACTTAGCCGCAGAGTCAATCCTTGAGGCGCAACCCGCTGAATATGGGACTTGGTTCCGAAGAAGCCATTCCATAACGGAGAATAGATCTTAATTCAACCGTTCTCGTTCGACCGATTCGATCGATCCCGACCTATCTGTCCTGACCGAATCGATGGTGACTATGTTCTTTTCTTGCGTACCCCGTGGATGGAGAACGGGGCACGATGTAGGGACGGGGCACTACACCATAACCAACTAAAAAAAGTTTCATCCTCGAAACTTAAGAATAGAACCTACCTCTACGAGAACAATGAAGGAAATTTCTCCTTTATTTCTGACTCAAGCTCCCATGTTGACTCCTCGACCTAATGGTTTCTCCAGAGGACGCGGACGAGAGGAATGACACGATTACGAAGAAGTTTATCTTTGTGCTCCAAGACTTGCACTGGCTCCTTGACATATGACAAGTCCGCCTTCAGATCAAGCTGATCCAAATCTACCACATAGTTCGGATCGTGCACGTACTTCCGCAATTATGAGACGTAGAAGATGTTGTGTACCTCCGATAACGCAGGCGGCAAGGCGATTTGGTAATCTACTGGGGCGACTTGCTTTAATATTTCGAACGGACAAACAAATCTTGGGCTCAACTTCCCCTTTGCGCTGAATCAGCTAACTCCACGTATGGGCGTCACTTTCAGGAATACATGGTCGCCTTCCGAGAACTCGAGGGGGTGTCGGTGCATGTCGGCATAGCTCTTTTGCCGACTCTGTGCTATCTTCAATCTCTCCCATATCAACTTGACCTTCTGTACAGTCTGCTCCACCAGTTCTGGGCCAAGTATCTGCCGCTGTCCGACTTTATTCCAGCAAATGGACGATCTGTACTTCCGGCCGTATAAAGCTTCATACGACGCCATTTAGATGCTGGACTGATAGCTGTTATTATATGCAAATTCGGCCAACGGTAGATGAACATCCCAGCTTGACTTCAAGTCGATCGCACAGAGTCGTAACATGTCCTCGAGAATCTGGTTCACCCGCTCTGTTTGGCCGTCAGTTTGAGGATGATAAGCTAAGCTAAACTTCAACTTGGTCCCCAATGCTGAATGAAGGCTACCCCAGAAGCGTACCACCAACCGTCCACCCCGATCCGAGACGATAGATACTGGGACCCCGTGCAGCCAAACTATTTCATCAAGGTATATCTGAGCAAGGCGGTCGACGCTCCAAGTAACTTTAACGGATATGAAGTACGCTGACTTGTTTAGTCGATCGACGATGACCCAGATGGCATCATTTCCCCGCGGCATCCTCGGCAAGCCAACAACAAAGTCCATAGTGACATGATCCCACTTCTATTCTGGAATGGCAAGGTTCTGCATCTCTCCGCCCGGTCGCTGGTGCTCGGCTTTGACTTGCTGACAGGCCATACACTTTGACACAAAGAGCGCTACGTCCCTCTTCATGCCGTGCCTCCAAAAGATAATGCGAAGGTCCTTATACATCTTGGTGCTACCAGGATGCAAGAAATATTTTACATACTGCGCCTCCGACATTATCTCCTTTTTAAGTTATGCGTCGTTCGGAACGCATGGTCGACCCTTTACTCGCAACACTCCCGACTCGTCCTCTGTAAAGTCGAACACTTTCCCTGTCAATATCAGCTTTCGCATCTTCTCCAGGTATGGGTCGTCCTTCTGAGCAGACTTGATTCTCTCCAATAGGCTCGGTTCCAGCCATAGTTGCGCCAGTTTTACGTCTCTAAAACGAACTCGGAGTTCAATGCCCATTCCTTCCAAGTCACACAGCAGTCGACTGTTGATGCATAACGAAGCTAAGTACTTCCGGCTCAGCGCATCCGCTACAACATTTCCTTTGCTCGGCGTATAGTCGATTGATAAGTGGTAGTATTTGATCAGTTCAAGCCATCGCCTCTGTCGCAAATTCAGTTTTTTTTGGGTGAAGAGATACTTGAGGCTTTTTTGGTCCATATAAATCCTCCACACCACACCATAAAGATAGTGATGCCACAGCTTCAATACGAACACAATCGCCGCTAGTTCTAGGTCGTGCGTGGGGTAGTTCTTCTCGTGCGACTTCAACTGCCGGGAAGCAAAAGATATCACCTTATCCTGCTGCATGAGCACACACCCCATGCCCTGGCCAGAAGCTTCGCTAAAGATTTAAAATCTCTCAGTCCCTTCAGGAAGAGCAAGTATCGGGGCTGAAACGAGCCGTTGTTTGAGCTCCTGGAAGAAAGCTTCGTAGTCGTCTGACCACTCAAATGTAACTCCTTTTTGGGTGAGGCGAGTCAACGGCGATGCAATCTTCGTGAAGACCTTCACGAAGCGTCGGTAGTATCCCGCCAAGCCTAGGAAGCGTCAAATTTTGCTAACTTATGCGGGCCGTTTCCAATCAGCAACTGCCTTAACTTTTTTCGTATCGACTGAGATTCCCTCGGCGGAGATGATGTACCTGAGAAATGAGATGTTGTTCAGCCAGAATTCATACTTGCTCCTCTTCGCATACAACTAATTCTTTCGAAAGGTTTAGAGTACCATCCGCAGGTGTTCTGCATGTTGCGCTCGATCCTTCGAGTAGACGAGGATGTCGTCGATGAAGACTACTACGAATTTGTCAACGAACAGATGGAACACCCGATTCATCAGATCCATGAAGATGGCAGGGGCATTTGTCAGACCGAATGGCATTAACAAGAACTCATAGTGGCCATAACGAGTGCGAAAGACAGACTTCGGCACGTCATCTGGCTTAACTTTGAGTTGGTGATAACCTGATTGCAGATCAATCTTCGAAAATACCGTTGCAACTTGGAGCTGGTCAAACAAGTCGTCGATGCGCGGCAGGGGGTATTTGTTCCGGACGGTGGACTTATTCAATTCCCGATAGTCGATGCAGAGCCGCATCGATCTATCCTTCTTTTTCATAAATAGCACGGGCGCACCCCATGGCGAGACACTCGGACGGATAAACCCTTTTTTAAGTAATTCCTGTAGTTGTGCCTTCAGTTCTTTCAATTCTGTCGGGGCCATTCTGTACGGAGCTTTCAAGATCGGTCGGGTGTCAGGGAATATATCGATAGTGAATTTGATTTCTCGATCGGGTGGCATTCCAGGTAGCTCGTCCGGGAACACGTCGGGGAATTCTGCCACAACATCGGCCTTACCTACGTTTGCACCATCCAGTTGCGTGTCTCGAACGGACGCCAAGTAGCCTTCGCATCCTGAATGCAGCATCCTCCGAGCAGAAATTGTCGAAATCACCATACACGACGACGATGCTTCACCACACGAGTAGCAGAATTTGGGCACTCCATCTATACGGAAGGTGACCTTCTTTCTTGTGCAGTCGATGGTGGCATTGCAAGGACCGAGCCAATCCATACCCAGTATGATGTCGAAGTCCTTCATATCTAGAACTATCGCATCAAAACCGATTTTTTGACCCCCCAATACAGATGATCCCATCGCTGCAGGCTAAATTCGTGAGTAGTGGTGCGCCCGAAGGGGTACTTACGTTAAGATCGAGATCTAATTATATTATAGAAAATTTGTGCTCGACGACAAAGTCCGTCGATATAAAACTATACAAAGCGCCTGAATCAAATAACACACGACCAAGCACATTATTAAAAGTTAGTATAGTTGATACTACTATATCTGATGCAAGCACTTCATTCGAGTCATGGCGTAGATGCAGCCCTGGGCATTGGGGCGACGGTCTTGGCAATTTTGCGGTACGAGTTGATGGACTCGAGTCGCTGGACCCTGGTTTCCTGGACGATATTGCTGCTGTTGGGGCGCCATTGGCTTCGGCCTTCTGGTTGGACAATCAGCACGAACGTGGCCCTTTTTACCCAGTTTCTGCATCCAGTATCTGGTATCCGACAATCGATGATAGTGTGACCAGACTTGCGATATCGGCTGCAGTAAGGCTATGGATTCCGTCCTTAATATCCGCCTTGTTGTCTATTGTTTGGACGCTTGGTCGCATTGTTTCCTCCCACGTGGCTGGGGCGTTTGTGATTGTATGTATGCACAGCGCCGGCAGCTTCTGGGGGATATTGGCGTTCAAGGCGGAGGGCGTGATTTAGGGACTCACCCATTGTCTTGTATTCGGGAACTGACACATGAGCAGAGATAGAGGGCCGCAGTCCTACTTCGAACTATCGAGCGCGACTCTCCATTGTTGGCAAGAATGCTCCAGTAAATTTGGCTAACTTGTTGAATTCTGCTGCGTACTGCCTCACCGTCTTGTTCCCTTGTCTCAACTGCATAAATTCATTTTCTTTGTCTTGTCGAACGGTTGCAGGAAGGAACTTGATCTCGAATGCCTTTCGGAAGGTGGCCCAAGTGATTGTCGTTGTCTCATCGTCGCGTCTGATCGCTCGCTTTTGTACGGCCTACCAGTCGTGCGCGTTCAATCGGAGTAGAAGTTGAGCGCATGCGACTTTCTTGGACTCATTGATGCCCAGAAGCTTGAACTGGTCTTCCAACTCCTCCAACCAATCGATCGCCAAAGAAGGGTCTTCAGTACCGCAGAAGGAAGTGCGGCAGTTTTTTATGAATTTTGACACCTCAAAGTTGGAGCTTCTTGGTGTCGCAGGTTAATTCTCGGGCGCCTCTGGCTCGATTTGAATCGGTCGAACTGCAGGATTGGCTGCAGTGTGAGTCATCGCAGAATTTTTGTTGGCCACAACCGTCTGGACGATTTGCTGAAGAGTATCAAGCTTCTTCTGCTGCAACTTGAACTGCGCATCGAATCGGCCTCGAACTGAGTCTGTCGTGCCGCAGCTTGTCTCTGCTGCTCTTTAACGTGCTGTTGATGCTGTTCATTCAGACACTGATTTGCCTCGGCCTGCCGTTGTTGAACTTCCAACATGCGCATCATCCGCTCCATGGGATCCATAGGGACGTTTGAGGGTTGCGCCCCTGAGCTGTTCGAGTCACTCGAAGCAGTATCTCCGTTCCCGCCTACGGTTTCTTAGACCTCTGGGATTTAGAAGGCAACTCGTATTAGTCTAAAAAAATATTACAGACTCGCTGTATGGAATAACTCATCTCATCGACACGAGGTCAAAGGTTCGAGAATCAAACGGAAGGCCAAAGGACGTAAAGCCGTGCTCTGATTCCATTATATCACGCCTCGATTTCGTAGAATCGATAGTTGTCCCTTGGGCGTGATGTCGTACAAACCTAAATTACGATCGCACAAGTCATAGTCATAAGGTTATCCGAAACACAACAACAAGAGAATGCGCAGAGTAAATTGAACACACATTATAAAGAAGGAAACTTAAGCTTTATTGATAATGAACGCCATTTTACAGACTCGTTACAAAGGCGCCGCACGGGCTTTTTACAAACTGACTCCATTACAAAATGAACGTCGATGAGATAGCCGTTCTATATATTTCATCCATTTCTTTATATAACTAGCATTACAAATACCACCTGGGATGGTGGGGAGTCACTCCATCTGTCTTCTGGTCTTCAACAGCGGAGTCTTCAAAAGAGATTGGATCTAGGCTTCGACTGTACGGACGAAGCTTCAAAACACACGAGCGTTGCCTCCCTTCACGCGGCACGCTCCTCCCGATTTATCGTACCTGTAGAGAGAGCAGGACAAGTACAATCAACATGTACTGGCGAGTGGCTAATTAATTTCTAGGCTCTCATTTGGTTCAAGAATTTAGATAAAAATCATACAACTTGCTTTTAGTGATCTTTCTAGCCATCCTAGTTATTTTTATGCGAAGCATTTGACGAAACATAAACCAAGTAAGTTACCCTAGAATTTCCCTCGGCAGAGCGCACCATGCGACATAAAACTTACCATCACCTTCCCTGTTAGTTGATAACAATTTATATCAAGTGTATAATGTGGAGGTCACTAGCATTAGCTAGCCATCCTGGACATAGCCTGGTAAACGGGGTCCTTGCACCGCAAGTAGCGAGCTCCGATGCAAGTCCCCGAACTACTGGTTGCTTCATACCCAGCTCGGCTATAACCTATTTCTTCCTAGGCCGAGTCGGTCCCGTGGCCCCGGGTTGCCGCTCGAAGAATCCATCGCCCTTGTCGACAAGTTGTCCATGACCGTATTATGTTAACAAGGTATATTTTAGGGTATCGTTGGGGCTGGTTGTGTAGTCGATTTATTTACTTGGTTTTTCATACCTGAAATAATTCTCTCTTTTTTAAAATCTTATCTTTTCTCTTATAGAACATAGGACTTGTATTTTCCACATGAATCATTCAATTGATACAATTACCCGAGTTCTTATTTTAAAATAGAGGGTCGAGGAGAAGGAGGTTAGCCACTCACCTTGAGTTTTGCTTGAGGCGAGAGACTGGTTGGTCGCGCTAGACGTCGCCTACGCGATTACCTGAAATCGCACAAGCAACCGATTAGAATACTGTATTATGCAAGAAGTTCGATAGAAAATGCAAGTTTGAAATGCAAGCCATGAAAACCATCGAAAACATTCACGAAAATGCATTCAGAAAACTAAAGCCAAAACCAACGCAAGCGGCGTGAAAAACAGAGCAACATGAGGTCTCTCCCGACTCAGCCGCAGAGTCAATCCTTGAGGCGCAACCTGCTGAATATGAGACTTGGTTCCGAAGAAGCCATTCCATAACGGGGAATGGATCTTAATTCAACCGTTCCCGTTCGACCGATTCGATCGATCCCGACCTATCGGTCCCGACCGAATCGATGGCGACAGTATTCCTTTCTCGCGCACCCCGTGGACGGAGAACGGGGCACGATGTAGGGACAGGGCCCTACACATACCATTCTCATCTAACTTATTTTAGAAAATCCATCTGGTACTAATGGTCGGGTGATCCCCAAGTCTGGGAATAAGTTCCCAAACTTGATTCCGTTCCAATTGGTTTAGTTCCTCTTGCAGCACAAAAATCTAAAATTTATCATCAAAAGTTTTTCAACATTCTTTGGTTCTATGTTAGAAATAAAAAGCTACATTAGTAATAACATCTCTAGTGCTTGAACGAGTACTTAACCTTTGGATACATCACCTACTACCAGTTATTTTGGACGATTTGGGGGTAATCGTAATCACTTCGGCAAACTTTTCAGATACAAAGTTGGTGTATCTTCGGGTGTTTTGCTTGAGGGAGTTCTATCATCTTCATTATCACTGTCGTTGTCACGTTGATTGTTCAACTCGTCGAAGGTAACATTTATTGATTCTTCAACAACAAGTGATCTTTTATTTAATATTCGATATCCTTTGCTCTTTGTCGCATAATCGAGAAATATTCCTTCATCAGCTTTTTCATCAAATTTGCCTAAATTATCTTTAGTGTTTGAGATAAAACATCTGCAACCAAACACTTTAAAATAGATGATATTAGGAGTTCTATTGAACCATAATTCATAAGGAGTTTTTTTTGTTGAGATTAGTCTAATAGAACTCTATTTAACATATGGCATGCTGTATAAACAGCTTCTGCCCAAAAATGCTTTGGAAGATTATGCTGGTTAAGCATATCTCTGGCCATAACGCCTAGAGTTATATTCTTCCTCTCCACAATACCATTCTGTTGAGGAGTTATAGGATAAGAGAATTCATGTGATAAACCATTTGAATCAAAAAAGGTTTTAAAATCATGGTTATCGAATTCTCCTCCATAACCACTTCGAATGTGAGTAATCATTAATCCTTTCTCATTTTATAACTTTTTGCAAGAAGAAACAAATTCAGAAAGGCCTTATTTTTATTTGAAAGAATGTAGACCCAAGTATATCTTGAATAGTCATCAACTACTACGAAAGTATATAGCTTACCGCGAAGACTGCGACTCTACTTGGTTCAAATAAGTCCATATATAACAATTGAAGTGGTCAAGAGGTACTTACAGTGTTTATTGATTTAAAAGATGATCTGGATGACTTGTTCTTTTCACATTCGGCACAGACTATATCTTTCTTGAAAGTAATATCAAGTAAGCCTCTTATCAATTTCTTTATGTACAATCTTGCAATAGTGTCCATATTAGCATATCCAAGATGCATATGCCATACCCAGCTTTCGTTTTGAGATGTATATAGACACTTTCCTGTATTATTAGTACTTTCTGACAGAAAAGATTATTCCAGAAGATTTATCATAAATAAAATATTTATTTTTAACAAAATTAATTGCATAACCATGATTAGTCAATTGACTTATGCTCAAAAGGTTATGTTTTAATTCTATTACTAAGCATACATCTTTAATAATAGGTGAGGGAGAAGTACCTATGTCGCATGTACCATTTATATTACCTTTTAAGTTGTTTCCAAAGGAGACATAGCCTTCTTTCTTCATCGATAGAGTTGCAAACAAAGTGTTGTCGCCCATTATATGTCTGGAGCAACCACTATCGAGAATCCATTTAGTTCTAATGGGAGGAGGTAGGTCCACCTACAACACAAGTTGAAGATATAACTTTTGGTACCCACTTTCTTGAGGGTCCGGATGTGTTAGTTTTAGGAATCCAAACATATATCTGCATATCTACTAGCTTCCTAATCTTACACTAATGTGATACATGTCCTTTTACACCACAATATTGACATGTAGCTGAAGTGTTCGTGCTACGTGAAGTTCGAAGATCATGTATGTGAGTTTTTGAAGAGGTTTATGACTTCTTGTGTGGAAACTTATACATGAATGCATGACTTCTAGCCGATCTAGTAGTGTTGGATAAGCTGTGTTTGTGTTTACCCATGTGATTTGTGTTCACTTGAGTTACAAGCTTGACAACCTGTTTACCTAGCTTAATCTCTAACTTTTTAGAGATGTTACTGGCTTCATTGTACTTGGCAGTGAGTGCATCTATTCTTTAAGCAGCAATGCTATACTTCCATTTCTCTAATTCATAGAGATCATTGTGTTTTACATTATCTTGATTTGCTTTCTCAAGCTTGTCAAGAGTGTTATGTAATCTCAAATTTAAGGAAAAAAATCTCATCCTTTTTACTAGAAGAAGTTTTATCTTTAATATCTTCTAGTATTTGAGATTACTTAGAGAACTCAGACTGAACTACTTTCAGCTCTTTTTTAGCACATTTATAGAAATCCATCATCTTCTTTTGATCTTCTAGTAGATCACTGAAGGCATCAGATAATTTATCAAAAGTAAATTCTTCGTATAAAGGATTTGAGATAACCTTTGCATATGTAGCCATGAAGCATAGATTGGTTGTATTACGAGGTTTTTCTTCTCTTCAGAATCACTCACCTTACTTTCACACCCGATGCTAGTATTGGCATAGTTCTTCGTTGAAGCCCTTCTCTAGTTCGATTGATTATATATGCTTCCCTTTCTTACAATAGGATAGTCCTTCTTGATATGACCTGTCTTCTTACAACTATAACAGATTGGTTCTTCGTCATCTCTGGAATCTTTTTTTCCTTGTTGGACTTCTCATATTTCAGGAATCTTCTAAAGTTCCTTGTCATAAGGGCCATTTGCTCGTTGTCTGAGCTATCGTTCTCACTCTCGTCATCGAAAGCTATCTTATGATGTGCCTTGAATGAGATAGTCTTCTCCTTCGGTGCTGGCTCTTCGAATTCCTTAAGATCTAGTTCATGTGTCATAAGCATTCCCATAAGCATCTCGAGAGTCATTGTAATGAGATCGTTTCTTTCAATAATAGTTGTTGCCTTAGGATTCTAGTTCTTGGTCGAACCGGGAAGTACCTTTTGTATCTTTTCGTGATTGCTGTATTCTTTTCCATGAGAAGAAAAATGATTAACAATATCTAAAAATCGAGTAAACATGTAGGTAATATTCTCATTAGGCTTTATTTTGAATGCCTCATTTCTTGTGTAAGTCATGAGATTTTGGACTCATTTACTTGTGAAGTTCCTTCATGAGTTACCTCAAGAAGTTTCCAAATCCTGTGAGACATGGCACATGTTCTTACTCTATTAAACTCAGTTCTATCTACTGCACAAAATAAAGCATTGATAGCTTTTGCGTCAAGACTTGCTTTTTTTTTCATGGTCAGTATATTTGACATGTGGTTTTTGAACTAGGTTTCCATCTACGATGATAGGAAGTGGCTTCTTATAACCGTCAATGAGAATTGACCACATATCAAAATCAAGTGACTTGAGATAAAAGCTCATACGTGTTTTTCGATACGTGTAATTTGTGCCATCAAATAAGGGTGGCCTATTTGTTGGCTGAACTTTACCATTGCTAGTGTATAACAATAGCATTTCTTAAGAAGTTTTAGTCCAACTTTGAAAAACTTAGCTCTGATTCCAATTATAGGATCGATGGAACCTCTATAGGAGGGTGAATAGAGTATAGTAGAAGAAATATCCCCAATAAAAATTATGCAGGTAAAGGCAGAGATAGACAGATACTTAAATATAGTAACGTAAAGCAGTAATTAAATAAGGAGAAGAAAGCAATACGCAGACACCAATATTTTATACTAGTTTTTCTTTGAGAGGACCAGTCTAGTCTAGAGTACTCCTACTCGATGTTAAATCCACTATTTGAAATAGAGGTTACACCGTGTGCTTTACTCCGAAGGACACACCGACTTCTTACAACGTCGTAATTTTTATCTGAAGCCTACGATCAAACTTCAACTCTATCTGAAAAGCTTTTATACTCCAAGCTTGTACAACTCGAATACTCCTAATCATGAACCACATAAACTTAGAAAAATAGGAGTAGTCTTGGAAATGTAAAGATTGAAAAGCTCTTTGTAAGATAAAGGCTTAGAATGAATAGTAAAGATGAAGAATGAGATGAGTGAGTAAAATGTCAAACTCATTCCACCTAGAAGATATATAAGTTCAACTTATACCTTCCCTCTGGGATCCACAAACTCATTCCAAGAAAGAATAAAGTTGATAATGGACAGATGTTTCAGAAATCAGGACGGACAGGAACAAATGGGAAAAGTTTCAAAAAGTTCGAAATAAGATTCCCAGGGGTCATCCCTGGAATCTACCAAGAGTTCCTAATATGTGACTGAGTACCAAATTCCTAAAATATTCCATGACTCAACCTTAATCCTAGGGCAGGCTCGTAGTAGTGCAGATAAGCTCAAGTACCACTACGACTTCGCATTAATTGCAAAGACTGACCTACATGGGCCACCACTAAAAATATGTCACGACCCGCACTCGGATATACGGGTACGAATACGTGGGCCACGCCCAGCCTACGCTGCAGTATCGGCGGTAGAGCGCTGTCAAGTACCCTATACTAACTACATAACTAGAAATGTACCCATGTCACATCACAAAAACTAAGGAAGATAAGACGAGAATTAATAACAATATCACTAAAACAACTAGAATCTATATGGATCATAAGATAGGAAAATAAAGAAGGAACAACAAGACTAACTAAGGATAACTACCAGGCAACTCACATAGAAGAATAGTGAGATCTACCTCAGCTAGCAACATCATAAAGTCCAATACTGAGGGCACAACTACTCCTAAAATTTTGTCAACATATCCAGTCAGGATGGAACGAGCACAAATCTCAAATAACAGTTCTAATTAGACGATATTGAAAATGTAGCAGTAAATAGAGTGAATATACGAGAAATCATGAAATATACATGTGAGTATCATGGCAAGGTAAGCTGTAAATCTAGAGCTAGAACAAGTAAAGTAAAACTGATCATGGCATGTACAAGAATCAAGAATCATCTATCTAAGTGTGTGAGTACTAGCTACAACATGTGGCCGGCTTGGGTCTGCACAAGGTCATGAGCTAGCCAATCATAAGTGTGGTGTAGGATTGGCATTCACAAGGTTCACAAGATATACAAGGCGGGTATTGACCACACATCTACACTAATACTCCTCGTCCCTGACTAGTATAGTGGATCCAACCATGACACATCATGACCCGCGATTCTCTGAGAGGGTAGCTAGCCTTCACAGGAATCGTGTCTATACAATGCACAAGAAAAAGAAAGACTTGCACAAGATATACCAAGGAAAGCAAGGAATAACATCTCATGACGGGATCCAGAAAAATACCAATCCGTGTGAACAATGTGTCAAGAGAACAAGGATATCTACACTAAATACAAGAAACATAGACGATATCATAAAACAGAAATATTATCAGAGAATGTACTCGCTTGTGATCTGGTGGAATATGTCAACTGGTCCAAGAACAGTGCCTCGAGGACCTATAGGTGGAATACTGTATCAATATAAGGGTTTGGAAGTAAAATCAAGTCATACTAAGTCAAACTAGGTCAATCTAAGTCAAGGGTTGACTTACAGTTGACTTTGGTCAACTGGTCAACTCTGGTCAACTCTAGGTCAAACTTGACTAATATTGACTAACATTTGACTTTGGGTCAACTGGTCAACTTCGGTCAAGTTCTAATCAATTTTAGGCTACGGTTGACTTCCGGTTGACTTTTGGTCAAAATAGTCAACTGTGGTCAACTAAGGTCAAAACTAGTCTAACCTAGGTCAAATATTGACTCTACTTCGACGTTCAGTCAAAGTAGTCAACCAAGGTCAACAGGGTAAAACCTAGTCTCTATAGCCATCTACAAGGTCAACATATCAATTTCAATGATTGTGAAATCACTGGAATCGATGGATCTCAAAATACAACAAAAGGAGAGATTATAAATATAGGGTAAAAACCTACAGATGTTGTCGGATGGTGAAACAACTATCACCAACGTGTCCAAAATGGTCGAAATAGCTAGAATAGCCTGCCCATAAGTCCAATTTGGACACAGGGGCAAAAAGATAATTTCGAGTCAAAATGGTGTCCGTGTCGGACCCGCTTTGCACAAAAAAATGTGCCAAAATAAAAGTGCACTAAGCCTAGAAAATTATATGTCCATGAATCTAGAATGACGATATGAACCCAACGGTATATCCAGAATTGGATTCCGTTGACCCGATCTCAAATTGGTCCGTTGACCAGGACATTGAAATTCCGATTTACACGAAAAAGCGAGTCGGAGCCAATGTCCTCAAAACTTAGCAAATTATATGTCAACGAGTCCAGAATAACGATACGAACTCACCGGTATATCCAGAATTAGATTCCGATAAGCCGGCGTCAAAAAGTCCCGTTGACCCGGACCATGGGGCCCGCTTTGCACCGAAATACGTGCCAGGTCCCACATCCTCCAAATTTAACAAACTTTATATGAAAACGTGCCAGAACGACGCCACGAGTCTACTTGTGGTGTCAGAAATTGAATTCGGAGTTCCGAGTTCAAAAATAAAATTTTACAACTTAGAAATTACGAATTCGGACGGCCAACTTTGGCATCGAATTCAACCAATCAAACAAGCTCACAATGAAACAAAACTGGAGGGGTAGGAAGAGGATTATACCAGATGTGCACAGGAACTGGTAGCACGCCAAATGGAGCTGCGGTGGAGGGGGTACGAGCGACGAAGTTGGCTTCACAAAACTGTACAAAAATAACACAATTTAAAGCGTCAACTTGGTGGCTGGTTTTGATGTATCAAACGATGAAATTAACGGACAAAAATTGAGGGGAGTAAAGGTGGATATACCTGGATTGTGACAGAGTGAAGAAATCGTCGATCCAATGGTCGGATTGTCCAGAAAATCCATATGAAGTCGCTGTGACGAGGCGCACAATCAGACTTCGATTCCGCGCGTGTCACGGTGGGATTTCGTGCAAAATGCACGAAGCGGCTATGCGTCGTGCCGGAGAGGATGGCAGCGCACCCAGGGGGGTCACCAGAGCTTACCCAACGGTGTGGGGCCGGCCACGGCGGCGGCGGCCGGTGGCAGCGCCCGCCGTGGCTGCTGCTGCTGCCACAAGCGCTGCTGTTGCAGCTGCTGCTGCGTTTGCAGCTGTGTGGGGGAGGGCCTAGCCGGGTACGGCAAAGGCACGGTAGCGCACAACGAGGACGGCGGTCAGGCACGGCCAAGGCGCAACGGCGCACGGTTTGTGGAGGTGGTGGCGTTGGATGTGGTGGTGGTGATGCGGAATGGAAGTAAAAAAGAAGAAGAAATGAGGCACTACAACAAAAAACCCTTTTAATGACGCTCGACATGGAGTTTTAATGACGGCTGATACATAAGCGTTATTAAGTTGAAAAATACCTTTTTTCTATGACGGTTTGGGCTAATTCTGGGCTTTTTATAACGTTTATAAAACAAAGCGTTATTAATAGTTTAGAACGGTGGCAAACTTGTAATATTTTTTAACTTCAATTTTTGGCAAAATCTTTGCTGTAGCCCGCCTCTCCCCCAAAATATTCCGATCTTCTCCTTCTCCTCCTTTCTTCTTCCTCCTCTCTCCCAACTCCAAAACCCTAACCCTAGATCCAAAATCTTCGAGGAGGGCCTCATGCTCCTCGTCGCCCTCCAGGACAAGCTTGAGGCCATCGCGTATACGATCGACAAGAATGCGAAGGAGGAGCGTTAGGGTTCTGCTCGTCCTCTTCTCCGCGCTCTCCCTCTCCTTCCTCCGGCGTCGTCGATGTCGTGGGTCCGCAACCCCCGCCGCTTCATCGGTTCCGGCGCCGGCCTCGAATCCGAAGCCCTCATGGGTCAGTTCCTCTTCCTTACACCCTCCTCTCCTCTTCTTCTCCTTCCTTTCCCCCAACTCCAAAACCCTAACCCTAACTTTGAAGAAATTAAAAACCCTTCTATTTAAGGAAGAAGGAGGTGACGGTGACGTCGTCAACAACAGCTTGGGGTGCTGATCATCCCTGCGCTCAGCTGAGAGCCGCCTACCATGACTGCTTCAATAGGTATCATCATCGTCATCATCCTCAATTCTACAGCAGCTGCTGCTGCTGATGATGATATTCTTCTTCTTCTTTACTATCAAGAAAATAAATTATGGGGAATGTTTTTTTTAATTGATACAGGTGGTACGCGGAGAAATTCTCGAAGGGACGGTGGGACAATGAAGAATGCGTCTCCGAATGGGAAAAGTACAGAGCCTGTCTCTCTGTAAGTTTCCTTCTTTTTTTTACCCCTCCGGAAAAGAAAAAGCTAACTCATTTCTTGAATTTTACTACATTTTTGTGATGTTGATCTGAATTATCATTGGTATTGTACTGCAGAGGATGTGAGTTCTATATTCTAGTGTGATGTGTATATGGATTTCTCGGCCCATGGCTGTTGTATCCTCGTATGAATCTATATGTAGTAGTAGGATCTTGTATAAGACTTTGAGCTGCTTCTTTCTCGCGAAAGAAATGTCTTGTTGACATCAGGCTTCTTGTTCATATTTTTTTGGGTGGTTTGTTGAGAGGGAATGAATTAAATGGCTGGACCTCATAACAGAAGCTTGCCCCAGGTGTGGTCCACACTAGAGGCTTATCTTGCTTACTAATTTTTTTTTCTAAATTATCGGGGAAAGTATTAATGTGCATTACCTAAATGTGTCGGGAATAAAGCTTTTAGCCTTGAAGAGGATATTGTCACATAATTTGGTTCTACTTGACTAGTTTCTGAATTATTATCAAAGGGCGTTAAAGAAAAAGCTAATGACCCAGAAATGTGGTAGCTGACTCGTCTATTCACAAATGAAGATTTTTTCTTTGCTGTGGAATGCATATATTATTGATTACTCTGCATATACATGTTTGCAAGTTAGCTTACTTGGGCGTATAGACGCCTTGTCTGTCAATCTAGATTGCACTCGTTCTTGGCATGATCATCATACAATGTTAAGCGATAAATATCATGGTTTATTTGTTTGTGAAATAACCATGATTACTATGTCCTAATTATACAAATTCTTCAATCTGCTTTCCTTCTTTTCCCCTTTATTTTTCTTTGTATGGTGTATTACTTGCACAAGCAAGCAGAGCATCAGTGTTGATTCACTTGATTGTGTTTACTTCGATGCTCTATGATTGTGGTATACTCGTGTGAGAATGTTTCTTATCACTATTCACTTTCGCATTCCTATAATAGAATTATTCATTCTTCATAGACAATTCAACAGATTCTTATATAAACTTTGCTCACATGTCCATTTACTATTAACCTTGATGATACTATGCTGAAAATGTTAAATTAATTAATAGCAATGAAATTAATATATGATGACAGAAACTTTGGATTAGTTTGACATGCACCTAATCTAGATCCTTCATACATTAAGATAGTATCGTAACAAAATTACAGTTGAGACTCAAACAATGTCATCTCATGGGATATTTGGAGATGTAGGTTAAGTGTCTATTTTGGAGAAGGAAACATTTTATCTCCTCTTCTTTTTCACTATTCTGCATCCTAATTTATAAATTATATACGGTTTATGGAATCATTTTCTATGTTTCTGGGGACATGTCAAAATAAAATACAAGGTTAACTTGGAATTTACGGACATTGATATCAAAACTACCATAATTGAGCAGATAAGATATCAGATGGAAGCAATGGAGACATAGCAGATGATCAATACCATCGATATAAGGTATTTTTTTCCCATTCCTATATATTCATACAAGTGACATCATCAACTGAGCATGCACAAAATTTTGGAAGTAATATAATCTCATCTGTCTTGCAGGAAGATGTAAAACTCATGAAGGATATAGGCTTTGATGCTTACAGGTTCTCCATCTCATGGACAAGGATCTTGCCAAGTAAGATGGCCAAACTATTTCTTCAATTTTAATGCATGTGGAGGACTAAACTATTATTAGTTTCAAACAACTTTGCTAAAAGGGGAATAAAACCAAATTCACAATACTCTTCGCACAATGTTGAGAAAAATTTTTTGTATCAATGCTAAAAGGGGACTAAACTATTCAAAAAAATTTGTATCAATGCTGATATCGACGAGTCGATATTAATCTCAATACTCTTCGCACAATATTGAGAAAAATTAGGAAGCACTTTCATATAATGATGACAATGTCCGTCCTTTGAGATTAGGTCCACTATGGATGCCGCAGTAGATGCCTCAAGGATAAATTTACTTTTATCCATTTCTGAAAGAAACCCCATAGCTCTGTTTACTTCACCATTCTCCAACAAGCCCTTAACAATAGCATTAAACATAACAGAATCTGAAGAGTAACCATCATTCTTCACTGACAAAAACAACTCATCAAACTCATCCAACAACCCTTCTTTAATAAGGCCGTTCATCATTATAGTGTATGTTGCAACATCTGGTGACACTGTCATTTGCAAGAATAGAGTTAAAGAGATCCTTTGTTGTATTAACCTTACCAACTTGAAACATTCCTTCAATTAAAATATTGAAGGTCGTAGCTTCCAGTTTTTCCTTCTGACATGATAGAGTGTCCAACAGATTCATGGCCTCATCAATGTGGTGTTTTTCCTTCCAGTTTTTCCTGCTGCTAGTCCCGCTGCTACATTTGAATTATGATACAAAAATGTGACTAACTTGAATTCTTTGCTTTTATTATGAAGTGATAATATTGTTGCTGCTACATGGAGACAGGGAGTGGATAGGACAGTAGAGTTTTTCCCAAACCCATACTTTCCAGATATTTACCTTAGCTGAAATATAAGGAACAGGGCATGTTTCAATTGGAAAACCAAATTCACAACCCATATTTCACTGCAAACAATTTTTTTTCTATTCTATTGTCTACATACCTACAACTTTATTGTGTTCCTACCAAAAATTTATATATTGGCAATGATGAGATACAATTTGGAGATGGTTTTGTGACTTCTATTGCAATGAATTATGGTTTTGAAAAAATCTGTCCTTGCAGTTCTACTATGCACTATGAGCCAACCTTATGTATTTTGATACTGCTATTTTTTTTACCTTTCTTTGGTCATTTTCTTGACTGTTTTTACAATTTGCAGTTGTGGTTAACTTGTTTTTACATGGCAGTTTTGTTCCTGCAGTTCTACTATGCACTCTGAGCCAACCTTATGTATTTTGATCCTGCTATTTTTTACCATACTTTGGAAATTTTCTCGACGGTTTTTTCCAATTTGCAGGTGTAGGTAACTTGTTTTTACAGGGCATTTTCTGTAGTTCTACTATGCACTATGAGCCAACCTTATGTATTTTGATCCTACTATTTTTTTACCTTACTTTGGTCATTTTCTGGACTGTGTCTACAATTTGCAGGTGCGGTTAACTTGGTTTTACATGGCAGCTTTGCTCCTGCAGTTTTACTATGCACTCTGAGCCAACCGTGTTGTATTTTGATCAAACTAGCTTAGTTATCCTCTAATTCAAACTAAGTTTTTTTTAATCTTTTTCAGGGTTTTGCTACGTGATGCCGACAGTTTTGATGTGCTCAAAGTTGAAGCCAATGTACTAATAGTTTTGAGGGTCTACTTACTAGTAGTAGTTGTAAATATATGTATTTGGATGTCCTATTTTGAAAAAAATGTAATGAAGATGGTGATATATATTATGTATATATTTGTAATTGGATTAAATGGTACTCTATAACATTTAGATGTTTTCTTGTGAATATGGTCCAAAATAAATGTTTTGAAATTGAATTGAGCAACATTGAGCATTGTTCTATAATTTTTTGGAAAGTAATATATAAATATGCAGAATTGAGCGTTATAAATGTGCTGAATTGAGTCTATACAGATTATCTATTCATAACGCTTTCAAACTACGCTGAAAATAAGTGTAGCAGAAACTCATCATATTCATGACGGTTATTTTATGACGCTTTTAAAAAACATTTATAACACCCGTTTTCATGACGGTTGCTGTAAAAAAAAGCGTCATGGTACATCATTAATGACGCTTTTTAGCCGTCATTAAAAGGGTTTTTTTTGTTGTAGTGAGGGGAATGAGAAGTGTGAAGAGGAAGGAGGAAGTGAAGAAGAAGAAAGAATGGGGGGCATGGCTGCTCGTACAGGAGGGGGGTGGGATGCATGTGTGTGTGTGTGTAATTATAAAGAGTGAGAGAGAGAGAGAGTTAGTTTATGTGTGTGTGTATATATAATATATAATGAGAGAGAGATATATTTAGAGAGAGAGGGGCTGAGTGTGTTCGGCCACATGGGGGGGAGTGTGTGTTGAATGATGGTGGGGGGGTTGTATGTGTAGGTGTAAAGTGAGAGAGTGGAGTGTAGGTAGAGAGAGAGTGTTTAAATGAAGAGAGGGGGAGAGAGAGAAAGAGAAAAATGAGATATTTGTATATATAGAGATATTTTTTTGAGTAGGAGAAAAAGGAGAAATATCAGCGGGGTGTATGGGTAGACATGATAGGGTCTACACCATATTAGATTGGGTGTTGGGCCAAGTTGGACAAGCTTGGGGCCAAAATTTAATTAAAATAATAATTTCAAACCAATTAAAATTATGGATGAAATAGGAGCACAAGGGAGATCAAATCGGTGGCATGCAAGTGGCACATGCATAGCAGACTCAAAACAGGCCAGAACCATATATTGGTTCGACTGGATTGCACCGATGTCGGGCCCAAAAATTAAGTTGGAAATTAAGTCACAAATTACGGCAGACGATAAATTGGTCTAAATTGACCCAAAAGTTGCGCGAAGCAAATGGAGCACAAGGGAACAAGTTCGAGTGGGACACGATATATCAATATGAAGATAATCTCGTCTACTACAAACTTCAAGAAGAAAGTTTCCAGAGACTGGCATCCCTGATGCTCTAGAAATCCAAGTCACGGTAAAGAGCATTTAATGATCAAAATTAATTAAATCAAAATGAATTATCGAAAAATAATTCATTTAAAAAATTCAAAAATAATCCCGGAAATTTAGGGGGCTTATATCCTACCCACCATATAAAAATTTGGTCCTCGAAATTAAAATCATCCAATAGGTCAAGCTAAAACATACAACTGCTATGGCTACAGTACCCAATCTGCTACCCTTGTGATCGCCTATGTTGTTTCTCTCTACAATCATTTGGTTCAGGTTCAACATGCTTCTTCCATAAAAACTATGTCATTTTACCTCCTTAGAATCTTCATATCAATAAGAATCTTTACATATACTCTAAAATATAGGTCATCCTTGAGATACGTATATATCAACAATGATTGGCCATCAACCAAAATTCCAATCTCAATAGCAATTTGTTTGTTTCCTTATCCCGTCCTAAGTATCTTTATCCTATTAATGTAAACCCTCTCTCTTTTACTCAAGAACTCCTGAATGTAAACCCTCAAATTCAAACTCTTAATTCATTTACCGAATTATTTATTACCTATGTACATATGTCCATATTTTGTTCCTGCTATCTTCCGATCTTGCACGCAATGTTATCTCCTTCTATTTCATTCCATATATCGATCTATCCTCCAATCATAAGTAAATAGTTTGTAGATAACCAATAATCACTTGGTCATCAAAGTCTTATAATGCTCAACCCTCGAACCTAAGCACAAGATTCTAGTCATAAATCCATAGTCACAACAATATAATATTCTTTACTCCATCTAAGATTACCTTAAAATCAATCTATACTATCAAACTAATCATTCTTAATGGTTTTCTAAGTCCACTATAATCAGTCACTCGTATCTGTCCTATAAGCTTAACCCAATAAATCCCCAAAAAAAATATACTCATCACAATCACACATAATAACATATTACAGTTACACTACATAATCTGTTAATAAGGTTTGGCTATTTCAGTCATCAAAAATAGAAGGTAACAAGGGCCTAAGACTGGGTCTAGCAATCCATATCAATATTCAGACAAGGTAAGGGTCAAGCAAGACAGGAAAGATTGTCGAAATATTTCCAAGAATAGTACGAGGCCAAACGAAATGCATAGGACGTAGTCGAAGCAAAACTCAAGAACCATATACCTCCATAATTATGTCACATGAAGTTACTATCGCGCTAGTGTGCATCTGGCTGTGATTAACTTCCTTGTTCCATAATACAACGGATGGCTGCAGTGCACAGCTGCCACGCCAGATAATATAGGTTCCTGAACTTAACTTGGCTAATATTCGTGAAATATTTCCAAACAATTTTTGTAAAATAAAGGAGAAGGTTTTAGTCAAACAGCTTAGGGAGTGGTCTAAGTAGAATTCGAGAAACATATTTAACCATGATGCCGTTACCCGAAGTCATGCCTCGCCAGTATTTCTCTGGATGCAAACTCCTGATTCCATAATACAAGGATAAATTACTTTTCAAACTTTCCTTGAATCAATCCGTGAGGCACTTTCAACAATTACCGGGAAGGGCAAGAAGAATTATCCAAGAGGCTAGCGAATAAGAGTTTAGTCAAATCATATGAAAGATGGAACACAAAATAATCATGTCGAGAAAATCCTAGTTAGGCTGTAGATAGACAGAGTTAACCAAGACGGGGAAGAATGATGATAAGAATTTGGTCTTGCTCATCCGGTCATAACGAAGTGATCCGATTTAAGATACAGTCTGATAACCATACACGTCTTCCTGAAATTATGTTGCCAGAATTTTTGCCACGCCAGTAAAAATAGATGTAATAAACGATGGAGTCCATAACTTGCGTATACACCCTATAATTATGTCATCTAGATTCCTTACCACGCCAACCGGTATGGCTGCAAAAAAATCTAAATTCCATAACTAGGATAGTATATCCAATATCAGGCTCCACGTCCCTGTCGTGCTAGCTAGTATGACTGCGATAAATTCTAAACTCCATAAATAAAGTAGACATTTATCGTTCTCATCGAATATGTTTATCATAATATTTTAACTCAATTCATAAAAAAAAACTGACTTTAGATATAAAGTCAAAGTCAACAACGAACGAACATCAAGATTCAAAATTCAACGACGAATCAAGGATAAGTAAATGGAAACTAGCGAAAACAGATTCTGATGCAAGGTTTAGGAAAAGTTCTCAGGAGAATTCCAAAGATACTATCTAGGTCAAGATTGAAAGTTCTGGAATATAATCTAAAACAATCTCAACCTGATATGAGACTGGCAAATCATATTCTTGTCTCAACCTAGAAGATATATAAGTTCAACTTATACCTTCCCTCTGGGATCCACAAACTCATTCTAAGAAAGAATAAAGTTGATAACGGACAGATGTTTCAGAAATCAGGACGGACAGGAACAAATGGGAAAAGTTTCGAAAAGTTAGAAATAAGATTCCCAGGGGTCATCCCTGGAATCTACCAAGAGTTCCTAATATGTGACTGAGTACCAAATTTCTAAAATATTCCATGACTCAACCTTAATCCTAGGGCAGGCTCGTAGTAGTGCAGATATGCTCAAGTACCACTACGACTTCGCATTAATTGTAAAGACTGACCTGCATGGGCCACCACTAAAAACTTGTCACGACCCGCACCCGAATATACGGGTACGAATACGTGGGCCATACCTAGCCTACGCCGCAGTATCGGCGGTAGAGCGTTGTCAAGTACCCTATACTAACTATATACTAGAAATGTACCCATGTCACATCACGAAAACTAAGGAAAATAAGACGAGAATTAATAACAATATCACTAGAATAACTAGAATCTACAAGGATCATAAGACAGAAAAATAAAGAAGGAACAACAAGACTAACTAAGGATAACGACCAGGCAACTCACATAGAAGAATAGTGAGATCCATCTCAGCTAGCAACATCATGAAGTCCAATACTGAGGGCACAACTACTCATAAATTTTGTCAACATATCCAGTCAGGATGGAACGAGCACAAATCTCAAATAACAGTTCTAATTAGACGATATTGAAAATGTAGCAGTAAATAGAGTGAATATACGAGAAATCATGAAATGTACATGTGAGTATCATGGCAAGGTAAGCTGTAAATCTAGAGCTAGAACAAGGAAAGTAAAACTGATCATGGCATGTACAAGAATCAAGAATCATCTATCTAAGTGTGTGAGTACTAGCTACAACATGTGGCCGGCTTGGGTCTGCACAAGGTCATGAGCTAGCCAATCATATGTGTGGTGTAGGATTGGCATTCACAAGGTTCACAAGATATACAAGGCGGGTATTGACCACACATCTACACTAATACTCTCCGTCCCTGACTAGTATAGTGGATCCAACCATGACACATCATGACCCGCGATTCTCTGAGAGTGTACTCGCCTGTGATCTGGTGGAATATGTCAACTGGTCCAAGAACAGTTCCTCGAGGACCTATAGGTGGAATACTGTATCAATATAAGGGTTTGGAAGTAAAATCAAGTCCTACTAAGTCAAACTAGGTCAAGGCAAGTCAAACTAGGTCAATCTAAGTCAAGGGTTGACTTACAGTTGACTTTGGTCAACTGGTCAACTCTGGCCAACTCTAGGTCAAACTTGACTAATGTTGACTAACAGTTGACTTTGGGTCAACTGGTCAACTTCGATCAAGTTCTAATCAATTTTAGGCTACAGTTGACTTCCGGTTGACTTTTGGTCAAAATAGTCAACTGTGGTCAACCAAGGTCAAAACTAGTCTAACCTAGGTCAAATGTTGACTCTACTTCGACGTTCAGTCAAAGTAGTCAACCAAGGTCAATAGGGTAAAAGCTAGTCTCTATAACCATCTACAAGGTCAACATATCAATTTCAATGATTGTGAAATCACTGGAATCGATGGATCTCAAAATACAACAAAAGGAGAGATTATAAATATCGGGTGAAAACCTACAGATGTTGTCGGATGGTGAAACAACCATTACCAACGTGTCCAGAATGGTCGAAATAGCTAGAATAGCCTGCCCATAAGTCCAATTTGGTCACAGGGGCAAAAAGGTAATTTTGAGTCAAAACGGTGTCCGTGTCGGACCCGCTTTGCACCGAAAAATGTGCCAAAATAAAAGTGCACTAAGCCTAGCAAAATATATGTCCACGAATCCAGAATGACGATACGAATCCAAGGGTATATCCAGAATTGGATTTCGTTGACCCGATCTCAAATTGGTCCGTTGACCAGGACATTGAAATTCTGATTTGCACAGAAAAGCGTGTCAGAGCCAATGTCCTCCAAACTCAGCAAATTATATGTCAACGTGTCCATAATGACGATACGAACTCACCGGTATATCCAGAATTGGATTCCGATAAGCCGGTGTCAAAAAGTCCCGTTGACCCGGACCGTAGGGCCCGTTTTGCACCGAAATGCGTGCCAGGTTCCACGTCCTCCAAATCTAACAAACTTTATATGAAAACATGCCAGAACGACGCCACGAGTCTTCTGGTGGTGTCAGAAATTGAATTCGGAGTCCCGAGTTCAAAGATGAAATTTTACAACTCGGAAATTATGAATTCGGACGGCCAACTTTGGCGTCGAATTCAACCAATCAAACAAGCTCACAATGAAATGAAACTGGAGGGGTAGGAAGAGGGTTATACCAGCTATGCACAGGAACCGGCAGCACACCAAATAGAGCTGCGGTGGAGGGGTACGAGCCGACGAAGTTGGCTCCGTAAAACTATCCAAAAATAACACAATTTAAAGCGTCAACTTGGTGGCCGATTTTGATGTATCAAACGATGAAATTAACGGACAAAAATTGAGGGGAGTAAAGGTGGGTATACCAAGATTGTGACGGAATGAAGAAATCGACGATCCAACGGTCGGATTGTCCAGAAAATCCGTGCAAAGTCGCTGTGACGAGGCGCACAATCAGACTTCGATTTCGCGCGCGTCACGACGGGATTTCGTACGAAACGCACGAATCGGCTATGCGTCACGCCGGGGAGGATGGCGGCGCACCCTGGAGGTTCGTCGGAGCTCGCCCAGCCGGTGGGGGGCCGGCCACGGCGGCGGCGGCGGCGGCCGACGGCAGTACCCGTCGTGGCTGCTGCTGCTTGCCGCAAACGCTGCTGTTACAGCTGTTGCTGCGTTTGCAGCTGTATGCGGGGCCGGCCTGGCCGGGCACGGTGAAGGCACGGTGGCGTGCGACGAGGGCGACAGTCAGGCACGGCCAAGGCGCGGTGGCGCACGGTTTGTGGAGGTGGTGGCATTGGATGTGGTGGTGGTGATACGGAATGGAAGTGAAGAAGAAGAAGAAAAAAGGAGGGGAATGAGAAGTGTGAAAAGGAAGGAGGAAGTGAAGAAGAAAAAGAATGGGGGGCATGGCTGCTCGTACAGGAGGGGGGAGGAGAGCATGTGTGTGTGTATAATTATAAAGAGTGAGAGAGAGAGTTAGTTTATGTGTGTGTGTATATATAATATATAATGAGAGAGAGAGAGAGATATTTAGAGAGAGAGAGGGGGTGAGTGTGTTCGGCCACATGGGGGGAGAGCGTGTGCTGAATGATGATAGGGGGGTTGTATGTGTTGGTGTAAAGTGAGAGAGTGGAGTGTAGGTAGAGAGAGAGTGTTTAAATGAAGAGAGAGGGAGAGAGAGAAAGAGAAAAATGAGATATTTGTATATATAGAGATATTTTTTTGAGTAGGAGAAAAAGAAGAAATATCATCGGGGTGTATGGGTAGACATGATAGGGTCTACACCAAATTAGATTGGGTGTTGGGCCAAGTTGGACAAGCTTGGGGCCAAAATTTAATTAAAATAATAATTTCAAACCAATTAAAATTATGGATGAAATAGGACCACAAGGGAGATTAAATCGGTGGCACGCAAGTGGCACGTGCATAGTAGACTCAAAACAGGCCAGAACCATATATTGGTTCGACTGGATTGGACCGATGTCGGGCTCGAAAATTAAGTTGGAAATTAAGTCACAAATTACGACAGACGATAAATTGGTCTAAATTGACCCAAAAGTTGCGCGAAGCAAATGGAGCACAAGGGAACAAGTTCGAGAGGGACACGATATATCAATATGAAGATAATCTCGTCTACTACAAACTTCAAGAATAAAGTTTCCAGAGACTGGCATCCCTGATGCTCTAGAAATTCAAGTCACGGTAAAGAACATTTAATGATCAAAATTAATTAAATCAAAATTAATTATCCAAAAATAATTCATTTAGAAAATTCAAAAATAATTCCGAAAATTCAGGGGGCTTACAGGGATAAGGGTCTATACATAGGCACTAGGGAAAATGCTTTAAAGACAAGGTATGGCATAGGGTATGGGTATGAGCCTACCAATAGGATTGCCAAGACATAGTTTTACCTAATTGACCTAGAATTGACCTATAAACCTAGTGTAAGGCTAGTTAAGCATGTTTATGATTCCAAATCACTCCTTGATATTGAAAAAATTGATTTTTTTTTGGCTTTTTCGGCCTACCCGGGACCGTGGCTGAAGCCACCCAGCCATCCCGGGTGGAGGAGAGAGGCCGCGAGCCTAGCCCTAACTCACTAGGCTATGATTACTTTTTTTCTTTCCAATCACTTATATATATATATATATATATATATATATATATATATATATCTATATATATATAGATATATATATATATTATATATATATATAATATATTATATATATATATATTTTTATATATCAGCCATCCCGGGTGGAGGAGAGGCGCGAGCCTAGCCCTAACTCACTAGGCTATGATTACTTTTTTCTTTCCAATTACTATATATATATATATAATATATATATAATATATATATATATATCTAATATATATATATATATATTATATAATTAATATAATATATATATATATAGAATATATAT